>PVIC010042946.1:0-15617 GCA_004025085.1 Thryonomys swinderianus | reverse complement strand
GTGGCGGCTACATTGGGCCTACTCTTGTTCATCTAGTCCTGACTGTACCTCTTACACTGTGATATTTTTGGAGAATTGAAATAACTATTTTTGGTTGCTGCTGTGGGATCGTCAGTGTGCCGCAAACAAGCACATTCTATCCAGAGGACTCATCTTCGCTAATGTCATGGAAAAGTTTCGGGTAAATCCATTTAAAACAGACAAGTACAGTAATGAAGTGACTATTCCCACCCTAACACACATTTCTTTTAAACATAATTGTAATATAACCTAAGAATTATTTTAAACAGTGCTCTCTGGGTTTTAAATGAATTCTGTATAATCTTGTTCTTTGAGCTATTACAGTCAAAAATAAAAATTATTTAAAAAAATAAACTTTAACACAAAACTAGGGTGAAAGGAACCCATATTCATTCAAAGTAAACTCTGTACTAATGTGTTATCTTTATTATAAGGACAATACACACACAACAAAAACCAATACTGACTTTCACTCAGTAGTTTTATCAGGAGGAGTAACATGTGCAGTGTATTTTTTTTTTTTTTTAAACGATATATGCTTCTTTCAGACAGTACTTGCTTTGTACTTCAGGCAGGCCTCAAAATCCTGTTTCAGTCTTCCCAGTGCTGGTATTACAGGCATGCACCACCCAGCCCAGCTAATTTACTTGTTTAAACTAGAAGTGATGAGGGAAAAGACTAACATTCACAAACTGAAAGTGTAAGACTATTGTCGATCCTTGGTTCACGAAGCCCACAGTTTGTTTTGTTCTCGGAGTCAGAGATTATGTGAAGATACTTCTTTGGCATTTTAAAATTTGTACATAGTGTTCCTGGTTGGCTTTCCCATTGCTGCGCAAAGCATCTGATACTTACAACTTGAAGGAGACGCTTAGTTTGGTTGATGACTTCAGCTCACGGTCTGCTGGTTCCAAGGCAAAAACATCTTGGTGGCCAGAAAGCACAGAAAAGGGTAAAGTGCCAGAAAAGAAGACACCAGGGACCAAATCTAGTGCCCAAAAGAACTCTTTGATACACTGACAAGTTTGCTTTACTAATCCCCATGGCAGCCTTCAAACCAATAAGGTTGATAGTTAAGGTCCACTGTCATAAACAGTAAATGTACTATGGGCATTTTACTGTGGCTTGATGCAGATAATACTAAAAGACATAACGGTTTGAAATCATCACCTGCAGAATATAATTACAAAAGACTTACTCTACTGTTAGAGTTATAGCCTAACATTCTCGGTCCTTTGACAATATTCTGCATATTATGCTCAAGAGAGCCAATAGGCAACTTACCTTCTGGTATACTAGTTAGTTCAATTTATATTAACCAAATAAGCTAGAACATTTATTTTTTGTTCTTTTTAAAGATTCAAGTAGACAACTGTACCCATGTCAAGGTGCATGCAAGGAAAACTGGTTAAAAACAAATACAGAAATTGTCACTAACGCATGGATATTTAGGAGCACAGCGATTTCTTATTTGAAGTATTTCATTGTAGAATATGACTTCTAAGTTGATTTTTTGTGGAAAAGATCACTGACTAATATTTATCAAATTAATAAACATGAAGAACACTGGCTAGAGAAACTTTCTTGATGATGTAAATGTTCTATACTTTCCACTGTGGTAGCTATTTTGAAAGAGTTGTAAATGGGTTCCTGTGTTACAATGGTAATATAGATAGTTTTTGTAAAAAGAAGGGTAAAAGTGTGGCAACAAGAAACATGTGCTGATTCTCACACATTTCTTACTGGGGTGATGGGCTCCATTTCCCTGCCTATTTTAGTTTGTTTCTGTAATTCAGTTTTTTTTTCTCCTGAAAGAATATTAACTTTAATATCACCCATTTATCCAAAATAAGGATTTCCTATTACAATGATAAAGTGACAAAAATTTAAATATTTGGAAAAAACTTGTATTTCGTATTTGAAGATGTTATGAATAGAAAGGAAAGAGCAAGTAAATACATAAAGAATTACAGTGATTCTTACATCTATTCATTGTTTTCTAAGGTAACATACTTTTTGGAAGTCTTGGAAATTTGTTCATAAATCTAAACTATTTCACTCTTGAATTACAGAAACGTGCACTCTAAATAAAAACATGAGTAAAACCTAAGTTTTGTGAAGTACTTGTTAGAGAAACTCATCTCCTCCACTTTTAGTACTTCAGCAAAGCATACATGACACACACATCCAAACTGCACTACATATTTTAAACTCTGGAGGAGAGCTGTAGAGACGTGTTAACTCACACCTGCCTTGTCACACTACTCTGTGTGATTACCTTTGTGTACCACCACATCTACGGGCTCCAGGAGCTCTAATGGGCCTGCTGGCCAAAAGACCTACTACATTGTTCTAGAAGCCCAAACATTAAGCTTTTGTAACAAAAATATGACCTAACCAAAAGCAATTTGTAGACAAATTATAAAAAGTAAAGTCAAGGGCAGGAGGGTTAGCTCAGTGGTTCTGGCGCCTGCCTCACAAGCGCAAGGACCTGAGTTCGATCCCCGGTAACCACATATAATGCTGGGCGTGGAGACACGCCCACCAACAACCAACACCACATACCACAATGCCGGACGTGGTGGCTCACGCCTGTCATCCCAGCACTCGGGAGGCAGAGACTGGAGGATTGCTGAGTTCGCGGCGGCTTGCCTGGGCACCATAGTGAGCTCAGGGCCAGCCTGAACTACAAAGCTAGACCCTGTCTCCAAAAAAAGAAAGAGCAAAAAAAAAAAGTAAAGTCAAGAGATTATATATTTGTTACATGGTTTACTGCCTATTAACACTCAACTTTTCATTCAATGGCTACATTTCCTCCAGCGCACCACACCAATCAAATACAGGAATACAGTGTTTTCTTCAAAAACAATTTCTTTAGCCATTTCACGCTGCCAAGTCCTATAACCTGGCTATCTTGTCTACCAATTAGAAGGAACAGTGTGATGGTTTTCACCTTCTGCAAGTCTGTCCTGACTCAGAGACACCTGCCCAGCGAGACTTTCACTGGAAAGCTATTTAAAATGTAGATTCACCTCTGTCCTCCAGCTCCATACCCTGGGCCTCCAACCTGAGATCCAACCCCACTGGTCTGTGCTCCCTGAGAGGGAGGGAAGGGATCCAGGTGTTTTGCTCACTCCTGTACCTGGCCATACCAGAGTCTCCTTTGTAAGTCCTCACTGCTGACTGAGCAGATAAATGAGAAAACTAAAATAGCCCTGAAGAGTCTCTGAGAATTCTCAGCTAACGACAAATGTGACCTGTAGCCATTCTTGAAGTCAACAATTGCTGTTTCTCCCATGCTAACACCAGGAGAAATAGATAGTAGATTTAGAAATATACAGCCATTTAATATGAACCCTTAATTTTACAGATGATAAAACTGAGGTCAAGAGCAATAGTGACAATTCAGTTCTATTTAATTAATAGGGACTAATTACCTAGTAAGTATAAAATTACTAGGCAGATATGGGATGTGAAGAGATGTTTTTCTGATTCTTTAGTATTCTTTCCACAAAATTATGCTGCTACTTCATTTAAGAAAAGTGAACTGTATTGTGAAAGAAGAATCACTAATGTAAGGAATTATATGAAAAAAAATAAAAACCAAAAATAATAAGGTGAAAACAAGATTTTTATACCCACTAGAAAGAGGCCCACCTAACAAATACTTTGGAGTTAAAAAGGAGTTCCATAGCATTAGCAAAAATGCTGAATCTATCCTTTGAGAAGAAAACAAAGTGAAAATATTTACTACTTTCAAGAAAGGAGATGTTGACCTTAGCTTTCTCACTATCTTTAGTGTCCATGGAGAAATGTCATGGCATATAACCAGTTCTGTTAATACAGACAGAGTATGGACATGAGAGGAATTAAAAGGTGAGATGTGTAACTTGGGAGTCAACAGGCTCCAGCTCTAAATCCTAAGTGTGTTTAAATCTGATTCTTTATGTCACTTAAAGTTCTGTGAAGACACAGGACGATATGCATTCAAAAATCAGTTTCAGGGCTGGAGATTTAGGTCAGTGGTCCCTGGTTTGATCCTGGTAACGACATGCAACAATAGCGGGTGTGGTGACTCACGGCCACCAGCAATCAGTACCACATACCATAGTGGCAGGGGTGGTGGCTCACACCTATAATCCCAGCACCAGGGAGGCAGAGGCAGGAGCATTGCTGAGTTTGAGGCTAGTCTGGGCTGCACAGTGAGCTCAAGATCAGCTGAACTACAAAGGGAGACTCTGTATTAAAAAAAAAAAAAATCAGCTTTATTTTCTTGAATATACTCTGCTCAGAGAATTTTCAAATATGTGGTGACTCAGCCGGGCTCATGCCTGTAATCCCAGCACTCGGGAGGCAGAGACAGGAGAATTGCTGAGTTCGAGGCTTGCCTGGGCTACATAAGTGAGCTCAGAGCCAGCCTGAACTACAAAGCAAGATCCTGTCTCAAAAAAAAAAAAATGTGGTGACTCAGGCAGTGTACAAATTCGGAGAAGGCTGAGAGATCTTACACATCACAATACTAAGAATTTATTATTTGAAAGAATAAAATCTGTCGACTGAAGTTCCAATTACAGATTTCATAATGAATTCTACTTACTATTTCCTGGATCTACAATTCTACTAATGGATGAGTATCTCTTCTGAATCCTAAGTTGAGAAAAGACACTATTTTCATCAATGATATTTGTACCACAGTCAATACGACAGTGACCTATTAGGGTGGCATGTATTGGTTATTTTCTGCACAGCAGCTAAAATTCTGGGGAAAATACCAAAAGAACCAAAATGCACACATATATTAAGATGAAATTTTATGATTTTCATTTTAGACAAATAGGTGGAAATATAAAAAAGATTACAGTTGTAATTTTTATAAGACAATATGTCGGTGAAGGGAGAAGATCAAGCTTAAAACTGTATGAAAGTAAATTATAAGGGTTCCTATTTAACATAGTAAATATATATAATAAAAACAAATGAAGCATATTATATTGCTATGAAGTATATTATATTGTCTGAGGTTCAATATAAAAAATAAAAGAACTCTACCTTTCTACTTTAAGGATATTAAAATATGACAATTTATATAAAGTCAACCCTTTTTCTAATTAAAGAACAATTTCTGGTGTGAAGATGCTTAAACTAGTTAGCTCAAATTTTCTTTAAAAGGTTAAAAACATATTATGCAAACCCATTATTTAAAATAATGTGTAGCTGATCAAATTCAGTGTATTTAGGGGGTGTTCCTTAAAAAGGATGCTTCAACAGACTACTAGAAATAAATGTTATTTCACCCAATAATGACTTCTATGCCTTTCCCCATGTTACTGCTCTGTACACACTTTTAAACTCAAAATAACTTTAATAATAATTTTAAAATTTTCACTCTTTCATTACTATTTTAAATTTCAGGTGAGATTCTTTTTGACTCTAATGTGTGAGAACTGTCAAATGCAAAATAAAATATTATTATAGGGTACACACTGGTTCTGTGATGGTAATGTAGTTCAAGGTTTCTGCACACATGAAGTGTATCAGGCTATCTTTACAGCTCATTTCAGCAAAGACCTGTATCAAGTTTAAGAACTTCTTTTTTAGTCACTTAAAATATCAGCTATTTCCAAAATACTTAAACCTCAACAAAAAAGACCAGAATTTGCTGCATTGAGATTTAAATGAATGTAAACTTTAAGTCATGAAACTAATTCTAACTTGTCTGAAAAGGCACTTCACACACTGAAACATAATCTGTAGTCTTCTGTGATACTTTTATGGGAGAATACTTAATCATTTAAAAGAGAAAAAACCTATTTATCTCTTACAGTCTTTCCCTGGATAAGTTTAACCTTTCACCTTGGATTTTTGAAGTAAAAAGCACCAAAGGCTTTTTGCTTTTTTTCTATTTTATTTTTTTATCTGAATTACCTCAAATTCTGACATGTTAAAATTTAATATTCTTGGGCCGGAGATTTAGCTCAGGGGTTCTGACACCTGTCTTGCAAGCGCAAGGTCCTGAGTTCGATCCCAGGTAACCACATATAATGCTGGCTGTGGTGACCCACGCCCACCAGCAATCAATACCACATACCACAGTGTCGGGCGTGGTGGCTCACGCCTGTAATCCCAGCACTCAGGAGGCAGAGACAGAGGGATTGCTGAGTTCGAGGCATGCCTGGGCTACATAGTGAGCTCAGGGCCAGCCTGAACTACAAAGCAGGACCCTGTCTCAAAAAAAAAAAAAAAAAATCTGAATTCCAGATGTTAGAAATTTAAAATCTAACGTATTTTTTTTAACAAGGCTGTAAAATATACCTGTAGACTTAAAGAGGAAAAGACTTGCTTTTGAAAGACATCTTAATTCAAGAGAAATCATCTAGTCATTTATAGAATGTTAACAAGCACAAGAAGTAAACTACATGCTTTGAACTTTTAAGATGTATTTTAATTTCATTCCAAACAGAAATAAAATTTCCAGATACAAATATATCCGTTCAAATCACTTTTTAACATACATTCAGCAACTTATAATATAAGGATTCAATATTTCCATCTTTTACAGCTTTAATATATTATATATTTAATATATAATATATACAAAATACATACAGGTAGTCAGCAGGATTACAAAGTAATTTTTAAAACGTCTGATCAGTATTGATAAATATTTTTAGACTATTAAAAGAAACTATTTAGATCATTGAACAAAATAAAATATGGCAGGCAGGCCCAAACTCATTGCAAGATCGCAAATGTTCACATGGCCAGTCATTTAAAAAGAACTCTCAAGTTGGTAGAATATGTTTAAAACAATACTCTTGCTACTCTCAAGCAGCAGTACTGGTAGATATTAAGCATGTAGATCACCATTACATTTAAAACAACTCTGCAGTTTTTTTTACTGTAATATACAGTAGCTATCTCTTCCTTTCTGTTGGATTTTACTGTTGTTGTTTGAAGAGTAAATATATCAACAGAAGTGACTTACATTCGTTTCTTTTCCCTAAGTTTGGCTCAGTTTGAAGGATTGTTCTACAGGCAGCCACAGCGACCACCAAGAGTACCTTAATACGTTAAGAGCAATCAATAACTGGAGTCACATGAGAAGTGCCAAACCTGCCGAGGTCTCAGTAAACCAGGTCCTCACAAGTAGTACCTCTGCAGATAGCCCTCTCACACTACAATGAGTTAAAATCCCAATGCCACAGTGTAACAGTTAACAATCTATCCTGTGATTTTAAATATTACAACATTATTTCACCCTGAGAATACAGAGGAAGCCTTTTAAAGTAACTCTGATATGGTTTTCATCCTTTGTATCTGCTTTCTTCTGGTTTTTGTCAGCCCTTTAAGGGCCCAAATATCTGAATTCAAAGTGTGACGTGGATATCTGTTTTTGTTAACCGAGATTCATGCCACAGTCAGATACTGGTGATAAAAAAGCCCAAAAAGGCTTGTGGAAAAGAGGCAAGCAGCGATCCACCATGTCAAAAATGACAGAAGTCCTCGAAAAAGGAGAGGAGTGAAAATGTTTTTTAAGCTGCTCAGGGCCACTGTTATTTGCGTGACGGTTACCTTCATCTTCCCGTCCGTGGATGGTAATTCAGAGTAAACAGAACCAGAGTGCAGACTGCTCTCCACTGCCGCAGAAGACTCTGGATAGATCCCCCATGAGTGATTACCTGGAAAATTCCAGACACAAAACTTGAAGAGTAACCAATTTCCAGGCTTCTTACCAAAGGGGCAAAAAAAACCCCCAAACAAACAAACAAAAAACACCCAAAGTTGAGAAAAAAAGTAAATAAAAAGGGGAAGAAAAAGAATACCCTCAATTTGCCTAGACTATATAGTCTGTCCTAATTAAGAAAAGTATACATATAAGCAAAATGTCTGATATACTTTTATTTAACTATAGTACCACCTAGTAATATAATGAAAACAATTTTTCCTTGTTAGGACACAAATCAACTATATTTACTGATGTGACAGGGACACACTCAACAGCTTCTGAGAAATCTTTTCTCCTCTTACCTCACAAAAAATTTCTTTCCCCAAAGCTATTAGTGACTCGTAGAAATCCTCTTGTTATGTGCTTTCCCACGCTGTGTGGGTTATGAATCACATCATGTCTAAGACAACTGCACTGCCTACCCTGCTGAGTCTCACCGATTCCTAAGGGCATTTGCACCTACTACTAGCTCTTCTTTAGTAGGATTTTCAAAACCACACAAAGGCAGGCTTAAAACCAAGCAAAGGGAAAGGATTAATGCAATAATGATTGCTTTCTAAAAATATTACAGACAGATGAGTGAAGAGACTCTTAAGACAATTTTGTTCTTTGACGGAGAAATCTTTAACCTTTCAAATTAAGCTATCTAACATTGAACTCAATAGAGCAATGATGGCAAAGCATTTAGAGCTTTCAGTGGTCACAGACTGTGACAAGTGGCAAGTGTGCCCTAGGTTTGCCACCACCATATTAGAGTATCTGTAATATGCGAGTATGTTACAGTTTTAATATAAGTCACAAATAAAACCTCAAATCATTCTCTAAGAATACAAAAATAACTAAGATCAAACAGTGCTGGCTCACGTTACTTAGTAGTTCTGAGAATTACCCTCCAGTAAAGAATTCTTATAAATAGACCATAAAGTGAAGAGAATCACATGAATCCATGTTTTCAAAATCCAGAATGATGAATCTACTTCTACAGCTAAACTCTTCAGTACTTCTTCTTAATACTTTTAAAGAGAAACAATTTTAAAAGGCAAATTTCTTTGTAAATAACAGAAAACATTACGAAGTGTTAAATAATAAACATTAAATTCTTATCCTACGTATTTGAAGACGTAGAGACAAAACAAAAACAAGTTGCCAAGCGTGGTGGCTCATGCCTGTAAACCCAGCACTCGGGAGGCAGAGGCAAGAGGATTGTCCTGAGTTCGATTTCAAGCCTGGGCTACATAGTGAGCACAGGCCCAGCCTGAACTACAAAGCAAGACCCTGTCTAAAAAACAAAACAAAAACAAAAACAATTTAACTTCAAAAATGCCTCAAACTATGGAAGAAAATAAGTGGGATTCAATAAGAATACTTTAAAAAGATACCATCCATATATCTATAGGTCAAAAGCAAAAAACTGTTTCTTGATTGCTAGGGTATGATTACTATGATTACATTCAGCACTGTAGCTGAATGTTCTATTGTGAGGTGAGATCTGACTGGAAGAAGCAGGATGTGAGGGTACATCCCGGTAGGGTGCTTCTCCTGCCTCTGCTTCCTGACCACCATCCTATGAGCAGCGTGTCCACTATGTCCCTCTTCGTGTAGGGCCTAGAGGCAGCTGACTGTGGACCACAAATGTGAGCCAAAGTAAACCCCTCTTCCTCCCGCCTGCGGTGCTGGGCAGAGCCTGCCAGGGGGATGCGGGGTGCTTACCCAGGGTTTTCAAAAGCAGAGTGGTGTGAAGCAGCATCACCAGGGGCGCCACGTACTGCAGGGCAATGACGCAAAGGTAATAAAAGACTCGCGCCACCTGAAAGCGACAACGTCCTTAGACAGTGAACACAGCTGACATGTTTGGAGCAAGCTAAACATATAATTATCAGACCGAAATGTGTTACAGGTGAGCAACCCTTTTGGGGGAAGAAAGCTAAACAGTAAGTTGGCACTTCGCGATAAATGTTCCTAAACTGATTTCACGAAGTGACAATCTGAAGGTTAAGTTGTAAGAATGTGGAAATACTGCAATAAATTTCTTTCAAAGTTATTAAGTGATAAATATAGATCATGGAAAATAATCACTAAGATTCAAATGTAATTTTATTTCTATTTCAAAGGTAAAACAAAATACTGAAATCTCTAAGGACAGCTATTGGAAACATCAAACTAAAACAGGGGTGAGTCATAAATAAATAAAAACACTAAATTCTCATTTTATAAGAACATATCTGACCAAGGTCAAATTATGGAGAATATGTAGATATATGAAAGGTAAAGCAGATGAAAAGTTGTTAACTTAAATGCTTCTGATTATGGACAAGTATAAAGGGCAGGATTCAATATTAATCTCTAAAAAAGACAGGATCAGGATATAGGTTTACTATCATGGTGAAAGAATCTCTACCATTTTCTTCCCAGTAAGTTAAATATTTTACATCCTACATCTAAGTACAAGTAGTAATGTAAAAAGGGATAAATTTAGCCACTAAAACTAGTATTCCCTACCTTTTAAATCATAAACATATATTACAATATATTATAATGCATTTTAAAGAGATTAGAGGATTCCACTTAGAAATAGTAAGCATACACCGGCTGTGAACCACCCAGCTGCAGAATGCACCACACCTTCGGGAGGAGAGGACTGGAAACCCTTTCATAACACCAAGATCGGATAAAGTCTCTTTGACATGTGTCAGCCTGAGACTGTCCCACTTACTTACAATAAGAATGTTTTGGGATATACTTTAAAAGTAATCAAATTATTATTTAGGAACAGTTTCTATAATTTTTCATTTTAGCTATGGGATGATACCTACCATTTTCTGTAGCTCAACTGTACTTATTCGTCCTGCTTCTTTTTTCATCTGATCCACACATTTCTGGGCTAAGTTTAAATATGCTTGCAGATGACTACGCATCATGGCCAGCCGCAAAGCACACAGCAGGACTATCAGCCAGAGTCGTAGAGTATCAAATGTGGCTTCTGTCATTCTACAGATCAGAAAGTTGAGATGGTGCTCTCAAAATTCACAGTGCTGGGAATTCACATATTACTGTTTACCACATAAGATACTGAAAATTCGTACTCACCTGAACTAAAAAGAAGACCTAAAACAAAGAATCCTATTCTGCCATGGATTTATTTAGGTAAGATTTTCACTTGCATAAGAGAATAAACCAGACAAATGTATAATTAAAGTATAAGTAAGAGATAACACAGAAGAAAAGAGTAAAGCAATACTGGAATCTTTATCTACTTAACTTTGTGGAAGAAAAACTGACATGAAAAGAGAAGTTAGGTGTTCTTAAACTATAGTACAGGACAGAAAAAAAGGAGAGTGCTTAGGGAACTAATCAGGGACTCCTTTACAATCAGTTGTAGTTGCATTGGATTAGATACATATTTGGTTGGGGTCTTTCACACTGCAGTATTTCCGACTATGACTACCACAGAAAATTTTAAAAATTATGATATATGACAAAGAGACTCAATCTCCCACACTTCTATTAAGTGACTTCAACTGCTATGTGCTGAAACCACTTCTTTCTAAGCAGTAAGTCAAGGCTAAATTTAGGACTCCAGTGAGAAGACGTACCCATAGGACATTGTTTTCAGAAACAGGATAATATTTTAGAATAAAAATAATGTATCTGGTATCCTCTGGAGTTTCATGTTTTCTTATTTTTAAAGACCACAGTTTCTACATTTTGATTTATCTCAAAGTAGTAAATAAATTATTCTTGGTTTGTAACACATACCAAGTATTTAATATGACTGATGAAATGTAAGATTTGCCTGACCTGTCAGGCAGGACCTGGAACTTACATAGGTCTCCCTGAAACTCTCATGAATGTTAAGGCAGAGCAGATGGACACAAAGAACCACGGGTGTGGAAAGACTGAAAAAACAAAACACTTCATGACAATTCTTCCTAAATAGGATAGGTCTTCAGCTGACCTGTTCAGCTGTAAGCACTCAGGAAGGAACTAAGGGCCTACAGGAAAAGCTGCCGAGAGAAAGCATGATGTTGAATAGGCCCCAGAAAAGAAAAGGCAGAGAAGACATAAAAGCATACAAGCTCATTTGAAGTGCTTATGAAATGGATGTCAGAATGAAGATGGGATGAAGCTTTCATAATGTATTACTTTTGTGCTATAAAATTCCGATGGAAAAGCACCCTTGGCCAGAAAGGATAAAGCTAGCCGTGGCGTTTCCTCAGTATATTTGCACTGTAATGAAGACAGGATGAAGGAGCCAGCCATGTGACAAACAGTACAGGAGACTGAGGCCCGCTACAGCCTTGAGAATTTTGGGCATCCACACAAACACTGTGCTCCCCGAGGCTGTACCAAGAGGCAGCTTCTGAGGATAAACAACAGAAGAACAGCATGAAGATAGAGCAGGGAACCAGAAAACTGCTCAGCAGTTTCTACTTCAGGATTTGGGGTAACAGTCATTAAAAGAATCTTCTAATTCCGATTAGAGTGGCATCAGAAGTATCTGCTACGTCGATCCCCTGGGATATCTCATGAAACCTGAGTTTCTGAGCGCTCGGTGTCGTTCCAGGCTCTCCTGTGCAGACGTAAGCCTGCCTATCCTCTGTACCCACAGCTTATTTTCTTGATACTCCAGCAGAACAGATGGATGGGTTCAAATACCTTTCAGGTTGAAACAATATTATAATTGTTTTTCCTCTGGCTAAAAATAGGCTTTTCCAAAAACTAATCGGCCTATGTGACAGAGTAAGGACCTGTCACTTGTTTTGTCCTTTGTCTCGTTCTTTTAACAGATAGGCAGCCATTCCTTCCTAATTCACCATATGAACTTTGGACTCTGAACAAAAATTAAAAACTACTTCTAATTACTAAGTTGTTAATTCACAATTAAAGAACAGGATGAAGAAGGGTTAGGATGCTAACTCTGTTGGAGCTGCCTATGAAACAGGTCAGAAATGAAGACACAAAAGTGGAAATATGAGAAGACCAGATCTTCCCATATAAACAAGTGAGCAGTAATTGTTGGTACAGTCACTAAATGTCTGAAATGTACCTCGTCTGGCTAAATAACTTAGCAAAAAATTTAAACTTCTGTATCTATTATTTCATATATGAAATGGAATGAGAACAATAGCTCAAAGATAACTATAATACAGAGATAAGATGTAAAGTATCAAAACCAGGTATATGGAAACTACCAAGATATTAGTTTCCTTGTTTTTCTACTTTCACTAAAACAAATATAAAATCAGAGCATCTATTTCATAACAGTATAAAATCTAACCTCTATAACTAAATTTGAGGCAAGGATTGGAATGTTTTCAGTCTTAAATACACAAAATACCAATTTTTCTAGATTTTATTTGGAATTTTACAATCCTTACAATTAGTTCTAAGCACTTCAAGAATCTGTCAGGTAAAAAATTATTATTAAAGTTTGGTTGTGTGAAGAAAAACATGTTTTAAGTGGATTTATCTCTAACTTAACAGATAACTTAAAAATTGTCACTGTCATCAATAATCTATATTCCAAAACAAACAAATAAACATGTAGCAGGAACTAAAAGAAGTAAATTTTCTATTTTAATTTTGGTGAGATACAGCAATGGGAAGAACAATTATTAAGCACTTTGAGAAAGTTGCATTACGTGTGTTCTTTCATTTAATTACAGTAATAATCCTGTGAAGTAGATACTAGTACCTTAATTTTCCAGATAGGGAAACTGAGGCTCAGCGAAGTTAAATAATCTGCCTCAAGCGACTATTGAGATGACACTGTGTCTGAACTGTCAGAAGCTTTCTATTACCTAAAATGGGCCCACATCTAACATATCAAGTATAGTCATTAACTCCTACTTGAACCTGTTGCTGTATTTCTTTGCCACCTTTTTCTGTTAGAATACAGGTGGCTAACTGTAAAAATATAAATTAGTATTAGATAATGTTATGGCATGATTTTTTTTTTTTTTTTTTGAGACAGAGTCTCACTTTGTGGTTCAGGCTGGCCCTGAGCTCACTATGTAGCTCAGGCAAACCTTGAACTCAGCAATCATCCTGCCTCTGCCTCCCGAGTGCTGGGATTATAGGCTTGAGCCACCAAGCCCGACATTTGTGATATGTGGTCCTGACTGTCGGTGGGCATGAACCACTGTGCCTGGTATTGTTGTATGTGGTTACTGGGGATTGAGGCAGGGACCCTGCACTTGCTAGGCAGGTGCCAGAACCACTGAGCTAAATCTTTAGCCCTATGGCATGATTTTTAATTTACTTAGGTATAATGATAATAATGTTATTGAAGGAAGATGCCTTTATAGTTCTTAGAAATAAAAATGTTATCTGTCCAATACCTGAAAATACTCCATCAAAAAATAAAATAGAAAAAAGTGATTAACATGGAAATTGTTGGCACTTCCATGTATATGGAAATTAGTATATGCATTTCCATTCATACTTTTCCTTCATTCTTCAATTTTCACAACTAAAAACAGAAGAACTGCAAGATATCTAAACAGATATGACAACAGAAAAATATCTTCACTACTACACATCAAGAGAAAAAAACACATTGCTAATATTAGTATACGCTAATCAACCATAGTATCCTCTAAGGAAGATCCAAAGAAAAGGTTAAACAGCCTGTAGTTTCAATTCTGTAATGCCTCTTCAGCACTGGTATTAATGGTTGAAAAACATAATGTCTTAATTTCATCATTAAGATTCTTAAACACAGTTAAAAAAACATGTAGTAAAGCAGTTTTGATATGCAGTGGAACATGAACTAGCCCTCAGTTACCCATACTTACAAAGGGACATTTTCTTTACCCAGTGGAGGGTTCATAATGTAGTCTTTGGTGATTGGTTTTACCCAGAGCAGAACCATAAATAAGGGCGCCAAGAAGTTGATGTGAAGTAGTGTTCTGAAAGTATACGAGAAAGAAGCATAAAAATCCAGAAAAAATACTCTAATAAGCTACAGGAACTTGAGTATTACATTAATCATTATCATTTAACACTGATTTGAATTCTCAGGAAACTATGTTGTTAACTTCCTTTTTCAGAATTAGAACAGGTAGGTCCAAGAAAGTTAAGTGATTGCTCATGGGGCAATTTAGAAGCCTAAAGCAGATCAAGGACTAAAATTCAGATTTGTTCATTTCAATTTTAGGATGCATTCTTTAATAATCCCATAATATATCTGAATCATTAAGTATATAGTTTAATGGTTCTCTAATCTTATAGAGTTGATAGATCCAATGGCTAAAGAGTCATCTGACTCTTTTCATTGCAGCTGACAAGGCCTGCTCATGATTACAACTAAATGATGGTGATTAACCAGGTTTATAACACCAGAAGGTAAATGGCAGATGGAACTTACTGAGAAAATCTCCTCAGTAAGGCAACGTAGTTAATGTACAAGGACCACCTAAAAAAATACAGTATGCTTAAAAAATTGTTACAAAAAAGGCATATTGGCATAATCTCCCTCAAAATGCCTCCTCACTGCCAACTTTCTGAAGTCGTTCTGGAAGTCCTCTTTGTCTTTCTGAGGTGTGATCAAAATATGGTGATTGCTGCTGTCAGTGCCATCAGATGGAAAGGTGGGCTCATAAAACACTACGGTGTGTCCTCACCCATTGTATTCCGTGGATCTGGCACCGTGTGACTTCCAGCTCTTCCTCAAGTGACCATGAAAAGAAATGTTTTGACTACATGGGGGATGTGGAGAAAGCCATGGGAACGCAGGTGAAGACACCCATGCACGAGGGCTCCAGGACTGCATCAGACAGTGGCAAGAAAGATGAGAGGAGCGTGCTAAAGGGAAGGAGGGGTATTACAGGGGTCAACAATAATTTGTCTTTTGGTGTAACAATTTTTT
>PVIC010042945.1:0-15615 GCA_004025085.1 Thryonomys swinderianus | reverse complement strand
GTATAGGTGATCTTCCTAAATCTGCTAACCCTATTTCATTCTCCTCCTGTCTCGCTACCACCCTGACTCCCCAGTGACCTTTTACCCCCAAAGGGCTCGGAGGCTACATTTATGATCTGTATGTTGTATACACATTGCTGATTAATTCTAAATTCTGGCATGTAGACATAGAGGTAACTCATAAGCTCAAAGTCTCCAGAAGAGAATTTAACAAAACTTTTTATCTTATTTACTGTGTTTAATACTGATATTGGCATTTATTGCATTGTGGTAACAAACATGGTGTGATGGTTCTGCTCAAATACCTCCCATGATGTGTCAGAAGTGAGAACTCTCAAGGGTCATTACAGATTCAAGGAGGACCTCCTAGGAAAGTGCCACATCCAAAGGGCCCCAGATAATAGAAAAAGACCTGAAACAAACATTGCCCTGTCATCAGACAAAGAAGAGCCTTAATAACAATGAAAGAGTAGAAAAGAGAAAACACACACACACACACACACAAAGGAAAAAAAGATCACCACCACAGGAAAACTCAGAGAAAAGGGAAATAGGGCAAACTGAAACTCAAACACCAGGACTCTTGGAGATGGTAACAAAAGTGGATCTAGTAAAATGGAAATCAGAACTCATCTCTGAGATCAAAAAAGAGATACTGTCCACAGTGAAAGACATCATTAAAGAAGAGATCAGCGAGATGATAGAATCCAAGATAGGAGAAGCAATGGAACCTTTTTAAACAGCATCAAGCAGAGCTCCAGGGAATGATGAAGGAGAATGAAAGCTTGTGAAGTAGGAAGAATGAAGCAGAGAATCGAATCTCAGACCTAGAGGACAGCATAGCAGCCAATGAGCAGGAAAGGCATAATCTATGGAAAAGAGCAAGGGACCATGAGAAATCAATTCAACAGCTTCTAGATGACTCAAAGAAAAAATAATATGAGACTGATTAGAGTCACTGAGGGAGCAGGAGACAGTGTAAAAGACATAAAAAACTATTGTCAGAGATAACAACAGAAAACTTCACAGGAAAAGAAATAGACATACAGGTAAGTGAGGCCTATCTGATTCCTAAACACCGTGACATAAAAATATCTACACCTAGACACATAATTATCAAGGTTCCAGATGCACAACAAAAGAATGAAATGTTGAAAGCAGTGAGAGAAAGGAAGAAAATCACCTACAAAGGGAAGCCCATTAGGATCACAGCAGACTTTTCAACACAAACGCTCAGTGCAAGGAGTGCCTGGAGGGAAGTATTTCAAGCATTACAGGAAAACAACCTCAAACCTAGACTGTTGTATCCTGCAAAACTATCTTTCAGAATAGATGGGGAAATAAGATACTTCCATGAAAAAGAACACCTGAAAAACTTCACAAATATGAAACCTGCACTCCAAAACATCCTAAAGAACACCTTGGAAAAAAAACACAGAAAATTTCATACCCATAAGACCCAGGAGAGTGAATTCATTGGGGCAAACAAGAAACTAAATAGAAAAGGGGAAAAGCAAAGAAGAAAAGATCCGAGAACAGGGAAACATGAAAGCTCTGAATATGTCCATATCAGACATAACCATTAATGTCAATGGACTCAATGAGCCAATGAAAAGACACAGACTAGTAGATTGGATCAAGAAGCAAGACCCTACAATCTGCTGCATGCAGGAAACACACCTAATTCGGAAGGAAACCCATAGATAAAGAAATAAAAGGTTGGAAAGCAATCCTCCATGCCACAGGAAAATGCAAAAAAGCAGAAGTAGCTATCTTGTTTGCAGATAAAATAGATTTCAAACCCAAACTGATTAAAAGAAATAAAGAAGGTCAATATTTTCTCATACCGGGAACTATCCAAGAGAAAGCAATAACAACCATAAATATTTATGCACTGAACTCTAATGCACCCAACTATATAAAACAAACACTACTGGATTTGAAAAGGCAGTTACTCATAAATACAGTAGTATGAGGGGATTTTAATACTCCATTGTCACAAATTGACAGATCAACGGGACAAAGAATCAATAAGGAAATACTTGAGCTAAATCAAATTTTGGGGCAAATAGACTTATTAGATGCCTATAGGATTTTTCACTCTTCAAAGCGAGAATATACCTTCTCAGCTGCTCATGGATCATTCTCCAAAACAGATCACATTCTAGTCCATAGAACAAGCTTAGGTAGATGCAAAGGAATCGAAGTTATCCCCTGTGTACTATCAGACCATAGTGCCTTGAAACTGGAGCTGAATAGCAGAATAAATTCCAAGATCCTCACAAACACATGGAAATCAAACAACACTCTGTTAACCAACAAATGGGCCACAAAAGAAATTAAAGGAGAAATTAAACAGTTTCTAGAACTAAACGACAACCCCAGCACAACATACAGGAATTTATGGGACACAATGAAAGAAGTTCTGTGAGGGAAATTCATAGCAGTGAATGCCTACACTCAGAAAATAGAGCAAACTGAAATAAACAATCTAATGATGAACCTCAGATAATTAGAAAAAGAGGAGAAAAACAAACCCAAAGCACATACTAGAGAGGAAATTATAAGGATCAGAGCAGAAATTAATACTGTGGAGACAAAGAGAACAATACAAAAAAATCAATGAATCAAAGAGTTGGTTCTTTGAAAGGATAAATAAGATCGACAGACCCTTAGCCAACCTTATCAAACAAAGGAGGGAAAAGGATCAAATCCATTCTATAAGGAATGAAAATGGGGAAATTAGCACAGATCCAGAAGAATTCCAAAAGTTTATAAACACATATTTTGAAAATCTCTACTCCAAGGAGATGGAAAATCTAGAAGAAATGGATAGATTCCTAGACTCATATGAACTTCCAAAGCTGAATGAAGAGGATATAAAAATGTTAAACAAACCGATATCAATCTGGGAAATTGAAAATGTAATAAAAACCTACCAACAAAGAAAAGTCCTGGTCCTGATGGCTTCACTGCTGAATTCTACAAATCTTTTAAAGAAGAGTTAATACCAGTACTTCTCAATCTCTTTAATGAAATCGAAAGGGAAGCAGTACTCCCCAAATCATTCCTTGAAGCACCCATCACCTTGATTCCAAAGGCAGGGAAAGATCTCACCAAAAAATAAAACTACAGGCCAATCTCTCTAATGAACATTGATGCAAAGATCCTCAATAAAATACTTCCAAACAGAATACAGAGAGTTATCAAGGAAATCATACACCCTGATCAAGTCGGATTTATCCCTGGGATGCAAGGCTGGTTCAACATACGTAAATCAATCAATGTAATACACTATATTAACAGACTCAAGGAAAAAATATGATTACCTCAATAGATGCAGAACAAGCATTTGACAAAATCCAACACCCATTTATGAACAAAACCCTGCAGAGATTTGGAATCGATGGACTTTATCTCAATTTAATACAAGCTATTTATGAGAAACCAACAGCCAGCATCATACTCAATGGGCAAAAAATGAAACCTTTTACACTAAGATCAGGAACAGAGCAAGGATGCCCATTGTCACCACTCTTGTTCAATATAGTACTGGAAACATTAGCCATAGCAATCAGGCAGGACAAAGATATAAAAGGAATAAAGATAGGAAAGGAAGAAGTTAAACTGGCATTATTTGCTGATGATATGATACTCTATCTAGAGGATCCTAAAAACTCAACCAAAAGACTGATAGACTTAATTACCAAATGTGATAGTGTTACTGGATACAGGGTAAATGCTCAAAAATCAACAGCCTTTGTCTACACAAACAACAGACTCACTGAAGGAGAAATTAGGGAGGCAATCCCTTTTACAGTAGTACCCAGAAAAATGAAATATTTAGGAATCAACCTAAAAAGGAAGTGAAAGACCTCTACTCTGAAAACTGTAGGACTCTGAAAACTGAGATAGAAAAGGGAACCAGAATGTGGAAAAATATCCCTTGTTCCTGGGTCGGGAGAACCAACATCATCAAAATGGCTATACTCCCACAACTACTATACAGATTCAATGCAATTCCAATTGAAATTCCAATGGTATACTTCACAGAGCTAGAGAAAATAAAACAAAAATTCATCTAGAAACATAAGAAACCTAGAATAGCAATATCAATTCTAAGCAACCATGACATGGCAGGGGGTATTACAATCCCCAATTTAAAACTCTACTATAAAGCCACTGTGATAAAAAACTGCATGGTACTGGCAAAGTAACAGACCAGAGGACTAGTGGAATAGATTAGAAGACCCAGAACCAACTCCGCATACACTAAGCCATCTCATCTTGGTCAAAGGAGCCAAACATCCGCAATGGAAGAAAGACAGCCTCTTTAACAAATGTTGCTGGAAAAACTTGGCTTTAGCCTGCCAAAAGCTAAAGCTAGACCTATCTCTTTCACCATGCACAAAACTAAACTCACAGTGGATACGAGACTTAAACATTAAAAAAGAAACAATAAGCCTGCTGGAAAACAGGCTAGGTAAAACTCTTGGAGACATTGGCTTAGGCAGACACTTTATGAACAAAACTTCTATAGCACAAGAACTAGCAGAAAGAATCAACAAATGGGATCTCATTCTACTGAAAAGCTTCTGCACAGCCACAGAAGTTGCCGGCACTGCTAGAAGACAACAAACAGCATGGGACACAATCTTTACTAGCTTTTTATCAGACAAAGGGCTATTATCTACAATATATAAAGAACTCAAGCTGATCAGCCTCACCAAGATTAAAGACCCAATTCAAAAATGAGCATCTGAAATGAACAGACACTTCTCAGAGGCAGAAGTCAAAGCAGCCAAGAAACATATGGAGAAATGTTCAACATCACTTATCATTTGAGAGATGCAAATGAAAACAACACTGAGATTTCATCTCACTCCACAATGAATGGCCATGATCACAAAAACAAACAACAATAAATGCTAGCGTGGCTGTGGGGAGAAAGGAACCCGTCTCCACTCTTGGTGGGATTGCAGACTTGTCCAACCATTGTTGAGATCTGTGTGGAGATTTCTCAGAAAACTAGGACTTGGGGTCCCATTTGACCCAGCTATCTCCCTGCTAGAAATATGCCCAAAAGAATTTTAAAAATCACTTTGGAAAAACAGATGTACAGCCTTGTTCATAGCAGCTCAGTTCGTGATAGCTCAGTCTTGGAAACAACCCAAATGTCCATCAACTGGAGAGTGGATAAAGAAGATGTGTTGGTTTTTTTTTATAAAATGGAGTATTACTCTGCCATAAAGAATGAGAAGATCAATCCATTTAAGTGCAAATGGAGACACCTGGAGGATATGCTAATAAGTGAAATCAATAGACCACAGATAGACAAATTCTGATCTTCTCTTTGGCATGAACACTGTAGATACAAATGAGCTCTAGAAAGCATAACAGCTTTTATAAAGTGGGATATCTCCATAGGAAATTTGGTGTGGGAACGTGATGAGGGAAAGGAATAAATATGATATAGCAAGAAAATAAAAGAGCATGTATAAAGGGGGTGAGGAGGTGTGGGGGGTAGGGATATGGGTAAAAATGCGAATTAACTTGTGTCATATACTGGTACAAATTTCCCAATGTTATACGTGATTTTGAGATGTATATAAATTGTACCAATAAAGAATTCAATTAAGAAAAAGAATAGTGCCTTCAAATAAAGGAATAGAGTGCACGTATTTTCAGAACTTGGGGGATATTTTAACACTCAATCATTTTAGGTGGTTTTAAATTTTTGTCACGTGCCAATTTTTCCAAACACCACAGAGGGAAAGAAAATACAGCTATTTCAAAAGTCATAAAAAAATGTCAAGAGGTGCTCTTATACTCTTGAGATTAAAGAATCAAAATCTTAATGTAGTATTAAAGCTAAGGTTACTTTTCCATCAGTATGCCTTAAGGGATGAATTTTCATCAGTGCCCAGTGCATAGAGCTAGCTTCCTGCATCGACAGCATGAAGTATGCTTGTGAATATACTTTCCAGTTGAATGGGATTATAGCGAAGAAGGTGGGAAAGACACAAATTTCAAAAATGAGTGACCCATTCTATCCTTTTAATCAAATATTTCTGTTAAGTATTCTGAAAGTCAGTCCTAAAGTTGTCTTGTTAAAAATGATTACATGTTAATATTGCATTCATGAAAAAGAATGGATGGTGTAGAATATAAATGCCAGCAGGAATCCGACTTCTTACGTCAGAAATTATAAAGGAGCCGGGTGTGGTGGCTCACTCCTGTAATCCCAGCTCTCAGGAGGCAGAGACAGGGGGATTGCTGAGTTCAAGGCTTGCCTGGGCTACATAGTGAGGTCAGGGCCAGCCTGAACTACAAAGCGAGACTCTGTCTCCAAAAAACAAACAAACAAACAAACAAACAAACAAAAAGAAATTATAAAGGAAAGACAATTATGTCCTACTGAAATGGATAATGAACAATTCCTGCCTGAGTATCTTAGGTTGTAACTATTGTCTTTGAACTTTAAACTGCTCAGCTCAACTTTGCCCTTCAATTTGTGTATGTGCTTGTTTGTATATTTTCATGTATGTGTGTTTTCAACTTATAGCCCTCCATTTTCAAAAGCCCAACATTTTCCAAAATGCTGGTGTTCCTCACAAAACTTCAAATATTATAATCCTATTATAAAGTTAAATGCCAAGCTTGCAGGGGATTTTAGTACTAACTGGTATTGCTACTACTAATTTCTGAAAGAATATATACATGTCTTCTTATCTCACAATACTTCTCTGGAAAAAATAGTTTGTCATATCCATGTAAGGAAAAAAATGAGATTTAAATATAAAATTCATCTTTTTTATTCATGAATTTTCCATAGGAGGTGTTATTTATTTATTTAGGTTTTTATTTTCTTTCTTTTATTATTTTCCTTATCTTGTACTGCCACCTATTGGTATGCTGGAAGAACTTTAGGTTTTAACAAGTGGAAACAAGTGTTCCTAAAACTCAGTTTACTGATGGATAGCACAGTGAGATCCATGTTTTTGTCCTTACAATTAACCGTTTCTAGAAAAAACACACAGTATTTATCTATTTTCACTATTTGTTTTTCCAAGTTATCTGATGTATGTGCTCTTGGTAGCAGGTATTTAGCAACCTAATTTTCCTAGATCTGCTACCTAAAATAAAAATATAAAAATGGATAATTTCCACTTCTACAGTATAACTTTATCTTTTAGGAGAAAGATAAGGCAAGATGTATGTCTGCTTTGTGCATGAGGAGAAAGCCTCTATGTGGTAAATATGTCCTTCCCATGGACATAGAAAGCCACTGCACATTTCTGAAAAAGCTATATTTGGAAAGTTTCATATATATCCAATGTGAAGCAAAAAGTGTTACTGAAATGTTATTAGATACTTTTTTCAAATATTTTGTTCTACAACCTTCTATTGATGTCATCTTTGTAGGAATAATTATTTTATTGTTTATTTGAATATAGGAATGGGTGTGTCCCTTAGAACCTATAAATTTGAATGTCAGTCTCTGAAAGTTTGCAATCTCAATAGCATTTTGGGACAGGACCATGAATAGGAGCAATTTAGAGACACCAATCCTTACAGATTGGGTTAGTTGGTATGGGGAGTTGATTGATTGTCCAAATCAGAGACTAAATCTTGAAGCTTGTTCTGAGAGAGAGAGAGAGAGAGAGAGAGAGAGAGAGAGAGAGAGAGAGAGAGAGAGAGAGAGAGAGAGAGAGAGAGGAAAAGAGAGAGTTATTTGTATCAGAATTACTAGTATCTGTTCTAAAAAACAAAGGACAATTGAAAACAAATTTGTAAAATAATACAGACTATAAAAAGCAGTAAGTCTCAGATCACTAGGAGTATACTACGTATTATTCCTCCTCCTACTCCATGACATTAATCATTTTTATGATTAATAATGAAGTACTACGAATAACATGGAGCTATTAAGGCTCAGTACATGATAGCAGTGCTACATATGTATAAGACTTGTTTTCTAGTATTGAATTAGATGACAACTTTCAGAAAAGTAATCTAAAATGAGAAGCAAAAGAAATTATGGTGCAGTCTTGAAAAGGCTGACTATATAGAGTAATTTTCTAACTCAACATTATTAAAATTGTACACTGGGGGAATGTGTTGACTATTTTGCAAAGAAGATACTTTATAAAATGTAATCTCTTCTGTTTTCAGTATATATAAGTAAGATAAATATCCTTGACTCTTTTAGGTACAGACTTACCCTGAATCTTGATCAGCCAGATAGTCTCTAAAGACCCAGTAAAGAGAGCCTCAATGTTTCTACATAAGCACAAATAAATTGTTCTTCAAAGAAGATGTACCAATAAAGTCAATTTTAAAGAGTCATCTGTAGAAATACACCAAAATAATCACTGGGCAAAGTATACTAACACCCCTGCATAAGAAAAAAAATCTGAGTCCTTCAAAATATAACAGTTGAGGGCTGGAGATTCAGCTTAGTGTTTCCAGCCCTGCCTTTGCAAGAGCAAGGTTCTGAATTCAATCCTGGTAACCACATACAATGCTGGGCGTGGTGACTCATGCCCACCATCAATCAATACCACATACCACAATGCCGGGCATGGTGGCTCGCGCCTGTAACCCCAGCACTCAGGAGGCAGAGGCAGGAGGATTGCTGAGTTTGAGCCTTGCCTGGGCTACATAGTGAGCTCAGGGCCAGCCTGAACTACAAAGTGAGACCCTGTCTCAAAATAATAATAATAATAATAATAATAATAATAATAATGATAACAGCTGAACATCAGAGTATTTGTAGGACATTTTATTGAAAGGTATTCTCACACTGATTCCCTAAACATACTCCCAAAGGACCTGAGAAAAACTCCTGCTATTTCTGGAAAAGCAGATTTCATATTTGTTATCAGAAGTGCATTTTTTAAAATTTGCTTTACAAAAGGAGAGCTTGTTCCGTGATTTTGAAAGTGAACCTCATTTAGGACCCTGGAAAATAGTGCTTTGAAGTAAGACAACAACAAATGTGGTTAGTACTCATTAAGCACCATGTGAAAAGTGTTTGAATAACACAGGAAAAAGACTATCATAATATGTATGAATCCCTGACTTGTCATGTAACCTGCCACAGGTGACTCCCCTAGTAACTGTCAGGGCACAATCTCTAGCCCAGGTTATTTGGACCTGTCACATATCCTACACTTGCTCATTATATGGAGTCAAGCAGGAAGGTCTTAGGATGAACAGCTTTGGAGTGTTCTATAAAATAGTTTCCCATAAAGGATAATGATCATCTAAGCTGAATCTGAAATCATAAGCAAAGTAGGAATGAGAAGGCTCCAAGTTTAAAGAAAAGTATAAACAACCAAAACAAAACAAAATGTTCTGTTTTAAGGATTATAAATATCTCTGACAGGCATGGTGGCACATGTCTATGATCCAAGCACTCAGAAGCCTAAGGAAGAGGGATCACTGTGAGTTTGAGGTCAGCCTGGGCTACACAGAGAGTTAAGGACAGCTTGAATTGCTCAATAAGACGCTGTCTCCAAACAGGAAAAAGAAAATCATAAATAACTCAATGGCATTGAAGGATAGTGTATGAAAAAGGAAGGGGGGAAATCAAGAAAAGATTAAAAGATCATAGTATACCTCACTAACCAAGTCAGAGAATTTGAAAGTTATCAAGAAGACATTGACAGGCTCATGCTAAGCAGGGAAATAAAATGATCAGATTCACATTTAGGAATACATGTACTTCATATCAGGAGGACAAAATAGCCTGGGTAGTGACAGGAGTTGTAATAAGAAGCATAAGGAGGTTGTTTCAATTATCCATGAAAGAAATTACGGTGATCAGAATAAAGCGAGTTACTGAGGAGGTAAAAGAGATACAACATATGAGAGATATCTGAGAAGTTGAAATGTGATTGGACTTGGAAAAAAACATAGAAAATGAAGCAAAGGAAGGGTAGTTGTGGCTTTCAGGTGTCTGACTTGGACCAGTAAGTATAAAAAAATTGAGAACAAGGAGTGCCGGGCGTGGTGGCTCATGCCTGTAATCCCAGCACTCGGGAGGCAGAGACAGGAGGATTGCTGAGTTCGAAGCTTGCCTGGGCTACATAGTGAGCTCAGGGCCAGCCTGAACTACAAAGCGAGACCCTGTCTCAAAAAAAATTTTTTTGAGAACAAGGGATTTTAGAGCTTATGAATTTATACATAACTGTAGAAATCTTCTCTGATGAATTTTTATTGGCATTTTTAAACAATCTCAGGAGGAAACTACAAAATCTCCTATAGATCTAGAATACTGAAATACCTCCTCCATTTGATTAATATTCACAAGGTGCATTGTTTTCTTTTTGTTAGCCCTTGAGGAAGAATAATATAAAGACATATGAGCTGCGACATCTCCCTTTTTACAATTTATTGGTAACGCAGAGATACAAACCTCAGAATACATAGTAGTAGAGGAATGAGTACCAGGATAGGTTAATATATGGCAAAATCAGCTCACACTTTTATAATATGCACTCTTCATGGCTTGTTCACTGTGTGATTTAGCCCAGAGTTGTAGGTCTAGTCTCCCGTCCAGAATAATGGCAGTATATCCAACAGATGGCTAGAAGTCCAGCATGTTTTATTTTTCTGGGACTCCTTTTTCCTTGGCAAAGCAAATCAGGGTGTTTTTCTGGTATTGATATGGTTGGCAGTAGCGGGCAGCAGTGATCTTTCTGTGTGCAGACACACCATACCAGTGAGAGTATTTCAAATAAAGTAGCAAACAAAAAAGTACAGTCTATTGGATTTATAATATAATTATTATTTCTTTCACTTCTAATTATGTCCAGTGGTATATTATTAATTTGAACAAGAGGAAAGGTTTTTTTTAAAGGAGTAGAAACTCCAAAAATCAATTGAAATCTAGAAACAAACATATCTCTAAGAGCTTAGAAGAGGTATAGAGGAGGAACCACATTGGAACACCTCAGAGAAAATCAACTAAAAACACCATAACTGGAAGAAAGGGAAGGATTTTTATCACGATGCCAAAATCAATCTGAAATAAAAGACTTGTAGCTAAAACCAAACATGGGTGGAACACAACATACCAGCTCACAGCAGCACAAGCGGCAGTGCAGCCTGCAGGCAGAGCAAGGATCGCCATACTGGGAAGTCTCCAAGAAACTGACAGACCGAAAAAGTGCAGCTAACCCAAGCCACAGAGGATAGATTTGGGATATAAGCCACCTTCCCTCTTTCACCTTCCTCTACCCAAGCACAAACACCTACACTTATCCCAAAGAAGAACAAACTGTTACCTCCCCTCATGGACCACCAGCTGTTTTTCCATCATGTGCTCCAGAGGCTAAATGGAAACCCTAGAAATGCCAAATTTAGGGACCACAGCAGAGGTTGGGGAAGAAGTGAGCAGTGATAGTGGCTTCAGAGAAAGATTCAGAGGCACAAACAGAATTTCAACAGCCTGGAGAGGAGATTAAAGGCGAACTGAGCAGCCTCAGGTGGCAACCATGGTAGTGACAATAATCCCACCCTCCACCCCTGTGATAAACAGCAGGGCAGAATAGAGATGCATCAGAGGGGGTGGAACAGAGGAGGCTGTGCAGAGACTGTGGGAAATTACAGGAGACTGGGAGCAGCCCTGGGCTATCCCTGCATGAGGGCGCCACAACAACTGGGACAGCAACACTCAAGGCAAGCAGACAAGGTCAGGCCATACAGAGACATTCAAAAATCTACTGGGAGTTTAACTTCTTCCTTTCCTATCTTTATTCCTTTTATATCTTTGTCCTGCCTGATTGCTATGGTTAATGTTTCCAGTACTATATTGGACAAGAGTGGTAACAGCGGGCATCCTTCTCTCGTTCTTGACCTTAGAGTAAAAGGTTTCAGTTTTTGACCATTTAGTATGATGCTGGCTGTTGGTTTCTCATAAATAGCTTGTATTAAGATAAAGTCCATCGATCCCAATTCTCTGTAGGGTTTTGATCATAAATGGGTGTTGGATTTTGTCAAATGCTTTTTCTGCATCTATTGAGATAATCATATGGTTTTTGTCCTTGAGTCTGTCAATATAGTGTATTACATTGATTGATTTACGTATGTTGAACCAGCCTTGCATCCCTGGGGTAAATCCGACTTGATCAGGATGTATGACTTTCTGGATAGCTTTCTGTATTCTGTCTGCCAGTATTTTATTGAGGATTTTTGCGTCAATGTTCATTAGAGAGATTGGCCTGTAGTTTTATTTATTTTTTGGTGGGATCTTTCCCTGCCTGTGGAATCAAGGTGATGGTTGCTTTAAGGAATGATTTGGGGAGTACTGCTTCCCTTTCGATTTCATTAAAGAGATTGAGGAGTCCTGGTATTAACTCTTCTTTAAAAGTTTTGTAGATTTCAGCAGTGAAGCCATCAGGACCAGGGCTTTTCTTTGTTGGTAGGTTTTTTATTACATTTTCAATTTCCCAGATTGATATCGGGTTGTTTAACATTTTTATATCCTCTTCATTCAGCTTTGGAAGTTCATATGAGTCTAGGAATCTATCCATTTCTTCTAGATTTTCCATCTTCTTGGAGTATAGATTTTCAAAGTACATGTATATCATCCTTTGGACTTCCTCTGGGTCGGTGCTGATTTCCCCATTTTCATTCCTTATATATAGCATGGATTTGAGCCTTTTCCTTCCTTTATGATCCTTTGGACTTCTTGTGGATCTGTGTTGATTTCCCCATTTTTGTTCCTTATAGCATGGATTTGAGCGTTTTTCTTCCTTTGTTTGATAAGGTTGGCTAAGGGTCTGTGGATCTTATTTATCCTTTCAAAGAACCAACTCTTTGATTCATTGATTCTTTGTATTGTTCTCTTTGTCTCCACTGCATTTATTTCTGCTCTGATCCTTATAATTTCCTCTCTACTTTGAGTTTTGGGTTTGTTTTGCTCCTCTTTTTCTAATTGTCTAAGGTTCATCATTAGATTGTTTATTTCAGTTTGCTATATTTTCTGAGTGTAGGCATTTACTGCTATGAATTTCCCTCACGGAACTTCTTTCATTGTGTCCCATAAATTCTTGTATGTTGTGCTGGCATTGTCGTTTAGTTCTAGAAACTGTTTGATTTCTTCTTTAATTTCTTTTGTCACCCATTGATTGGTTAACAGAGTGTTGTTTGATTTCCATGTGTTTGTGAGGATCTTAGAATTACCTCTGCTATTCAGCTCCAGTTTCAAGGCACTGTGGTCTGATATTATGTAGGGGATAACTTCAATTCCTTTGCATCTATTTAAGCTTGTTCTATGGACTAGAATGTGATCTATTTTGAAAAATGATCCAGGAACAGCTGAGAAGAAGGTATATCCTCGCTTTGAAGGGTGAAAAATGCTGTAGGCATCTAATAAGTCCATTTGCTCAAAAGTTTGATTTAACTCAATTATTTCCATATTGATTCTTTGTCCAGTTGATCTGTCAATTTGTGACAATGGAGTATTAAAAACCCTACTACTATTGTATTCATGTATAACTGGCTTTTCATGTCCAGTAATGTTTGTTTTATATAGTTGGGTGCATTAGAGTTCAGTGCATAAATATTTATGATTGTTATTTCTTTCTCTTGGATAGTTCCCTGTACAAGAATATAGTGACCTTCTTTATCACTTCTAATCAGTTTGGGTGTGAAACACATTTTATCTGCAACAAAATAGCCACTACTGCATTTTTGCAGTTTCCTGTGGCATGGAGGATTGTTTTCCAACCTTTTATTTATTTATCTATGGGTTTCCTTCTGAATTAGGTGTGTTTCCTGTATGCAGCAGATTGTAGGATCTTGCTTCTTGATCCAATCTGCTAGTCTGTGTCTTTTAATTGGCCCATTGAGTCCACTGATATTAATGGTTATGACTGATATGGACATATTCAGAGCTGCCATGTTTCCCTGTTCTCGGTTCTTTTCTTCTTTGCTTTTCCCCTTTTCTATTTAGTTTCTTGTTTGCCCCAATGAATTCATTCTCCTGGGTCTCGTGGATATGGACTTTTCTGTGTTTTTTCCCAAGATGTTCTTTAGGATTTTTTGGAGTGCAGCTTTCATATTTGTTAAGTTTTTCAGGTGTTCTTTATCATGGAAGTATCTTATTTCCCCATCTATTCTGGAAGATAGTTTCGCAGGATACAACAGTCTAGGTTGGAGGTTGTTTTCTTGCAATGCTTGAAATACTTCTCTCCAGGCTCTCCTTGCATTGAGTGTTTGTGTTGAAAAGTCTGCTGTGATCCTAATGGGCTTCCCTTTGTAGGTGATTTTCTTCCTTTCTCTCACTGCTTTCAATATTTTCATTCTTTTGTTGTGCATCTGGAACCTTGATAATTATGTGTCTAGGTGTAGATATTTTTATGTCATGGTGTTTGAGTCAGATAGGCGTCATTTACCTGTATGTCTATTTTTTTTCCTGTGAAGTTTTCTGTTGTTATCTCTGACAATAGCTTTTTTATGCCTTTTACACTGTCTCCTGCTTCCTCAGTGACTCCAATCTATCTTATATTATTTTTCTTTGAGTCATCTAGAAGCTTTTGAATTGATTTCTCATGGTCCCTTGCTCTTTTTCATAGATTATACCTTTCCAGCTCATTGGCTGCTATGCTGTCCTCTAGGTCTGAGATTCGATTCTCTGCTTCATTCATCCTACTTCGCAAGCTTTCATTCTCCTTCATCATTCTCTGGAGCTCTGCTTGAAGTTGTTTAAAAGATTCCATTGCTTCTGCTATCTTGGATTCTATCATCTCACTGCTCTCATCTTTAATGATGTCTTTCACTTTGGACAGTATCCCTGTTTTGATCTCAGAGATGTGTTCTAGCTTCCATTTTACTAGATCTGCTTTAGTTACCATCTCCAACAGTCCTGGTGTTTGACTTTCAGTTTCCCCTTTTTCCCTTTTCTCTGAATTTCCCTGTGGTGGTGATCTTTGTGTCTCGTTTTGTGTGTGTGTGTGTGTGTGTGTGTGTGTGTGTGTGTGTGTGTGTATTTTCTCATTTCTACTCTTTCGTTGTTATTAATGCTCTTCTTTTCCTGATGACAGCAATGTTTTTTGCACGTCTCTTTCTATTATCTGGGGCCCTTTGGATGTGGCACTTTCCTGGCGGTCCTCCTTGAATCTGTAATGACCCTTTAGAGTTCTCAGTTCTAACACATCACTGGAGGTATTTGAGCAGAAAAATCACGTCATGTTTGTTACCATAATACAATAAATGCCAATATCAGTATTAAACACAGTAAATAAGATAAAATTTTTGTTAAATTCTATTTTGGAGACTGTGAGCTTGTGAGTTACCTCTATGTCCATATGCCAGAATTTAGAATTAATCAGCAATATGTATACAAAATGCAGATCGTAAATGTAGCCCCTGAACCCTTTGGCATAAAAGGTCACTGGGGACTCAGTGAGGTAGGGAGACAGGAGGAGAATGAAATAGGATTAGAAGATTTATGAAGATCATCTATACCCTATAACCTCATATATTCCAGCGGGTAATAGAGGATAAAAGGGCATATGTACAACAGTACCAACTGTATGCTGTAAGACCGTTGGAGGCTTTGCACACTTTTTACAGAAGAAGAAATAGGGCAGCCTAAGAATC
>PVIC010042944.1:0-15611 GCA_004025085.1 Thryonomys swinderianus | reverse complement strand
CTGCTCACCAGAGTTCACAAGGACGCACACATTTGCATTTGCGAGCCTGCCTTCTGCTCCCAGGGAGCTGTGGGGCGGGCTGGGCCCGCCTGAGCCACGGGCGCCCCTAGGTCCTAACGCCTCAGTACACACGGAAGCCTCTGATAAAGACGTGCTGAATGAGCGAATGCATGCACGCCATTTTTTATTTAGGATATAGACCCTATTTTCAACTTGAACGCTGAGTTGGAAAAATAGAAATGGTTTTTCTGTCTGCCTCTTAAGAGATGCTTGAAGCGGACGGATAACAGCCCTGAGTGATGTGTGATCGGAAGTGACGGGAGCCATACCGAACTGTCTCCACTGGGCACTGTGTGTCAGGGCGATGAGACATCTGACTTGATCAGAACATGAAGGAATTAGATTTTGAAAAAGCATAAATAGATGGAAGTTATTTTTTTTTTCCCTCATGAAGACCATCTGAAAATTACTCTTAGTGACTGATGCTATGTCTTATAGCTGACTTTTCAGGGAAGATGAAGAAAGAGGGTCTGTAGGAATATCTTTTTAGATTGTATATAGACAGGGAACTTTTTACTTGCTTTTCTCTTAGTCAATTCTACAGAAAAATGTAGTTGCAAAGAGAAGGCATAATATTAAACTTCTTCAGATGTTTATTAATAGGATAGAACCATTATAAAAGTACTGGAAAAATACTCTGGGTTGGTTAAAATTAGACTTGAGCTCTGGATACTCTACAGTACCCAAATCTCAAATTTTAAAGAAGATGGAGAATGTCTAATGGGTAATTTAACGTAAGTGAAATGCCACCGAACAGAGCCGACAATTCCCTGTCGAGAAGGCTCTCCTAGCCTAAGGGGGATATCACAGCACTGTGCTTTATATCATTTCTGAAAGCACAGAGGATATTTTTTTTTAAATCACCTTTTTATAGTATAACTTTCCACTTCCTACTTCTTTACTTTTCTTTCTCTGGGGTTTGTTTTCCCCTGAGGTTGGAGGAAGTCAAATAAGAATTTTGTCAGTGAAAGCAGAGAAGGAAGGCAATTAGACAGATCAGATGTTACAATTGGGTGGTCACAGTGACGGCAGCAGATATTTGATCTCTAGAATACTGTTGTTTGTCCTCAAAAAGATTTAAAGGTTTTTTTTTAAACCAGTTTGCAACACGTGAAAATAAGAGACTGCACATTAATAGCAATATCTTTTATTGAAAATAGGACAGCTGAGCCCTTAAGCAGGGCACACGCTTCCCACTGTACCAGTCCTACAAGGCTCTTGTCGCATTTTTACACTATCTACCTGGTCCCTGTAGGCATTTGACTTTGTGACTCTTAAGAAATAAGATACATGCAATTGCATTAATTCCCCACTTCCTCTGACTGGAGAGAGGGCTGTTTCGATGGCCTCACCCACATAAAAAGCCCCTTTCCAAAATCTCGAATGCTGGTACCATGTACTAGGAGTGCAGTGTGATACACTTCTCCTTGATTGCCTGTCTGTGCACCTTTGAACACTTAATTCTCTAAGGCCTGGTTCACTTATGGGTTTAAAGAAGTTACTTCTTAAAGACACCGCACATTTCCCTTCCTCTCTGTAGTCCAAGAAGAACAGGATCTGGGTCCCTTTACTCCTAAGATCTAAAAGATGGCGCTCAAGTGCTACTTATAAATGTCACTGTGCAGTTATCTTATTTTTTTGGAATATCTTAAATGTCTCATTTTGTGAATATCCTAAATTGTTATAAGAAAAATTCTACAGTTTGGCACTTACCTATTTCACTTGTTTTATCTTTCCCTTCTAGATTCACTCTCAAATAGCTGGCATAACATGAGACTAATGGGGCAACTGAGGACAAGAAGGAAGTGGAACCAGGATATAGATCAGGGCAAAAAAAAAAAAAAGCACAGATAAACCAAGAAATGCACCATATTCACAGTGTGCATCCCCCCCTTTTTTTTTTCAGTACCAGGGATTGAACTCTGGCCCTTGTGCATTCAAGGTTGGCATGGTACCACTTGAGCTAAATCCCTAGCCCCCCCCCCTTTTGAGACAGGGTCTTGCTTTGTAGTTCAGGCTGGCCCTGAGCTCACTATGTAGCCCAGGCAAGCCTGGAACTCAGCAATCCTCCTGCCTCTGCCTCCTGAGTGCTGGGATTACAGTTGGGAGCCACCACGCCCGGCACTGTGGTATGTGGTACTGATTGCTGGTGGGCGTGAGTCTCCACGCCCAGTATTGTTGTATGCATTTACCAGGGATTGAACTCAGGACCTTGTGCTTGCTAAGCAGGCACTGGAACCAGTGAGCTAAATCTCTGGCCCAACAGTATGCATTCTTTGAGATGAGATTTTTGATGTTGGTGCATTCTCAGTATTCATACTTATTTACATAGAGATGAATAAGTGAAATTAATTTCCGAAGTATCTTTAGCACAGACTATAAATACTAGAAAAATCATAGGAATCAGTAAAATAAATGAAGAATGACTTTTAGAAAAAACATACACATGCATGTGGGTATAGTCATTTTGGCGACTATCAAGGCTGTCCTGGTGGCCTTTGGTCTGCGGGTTCCACGTACATAGTTTAAGTGAACTGCCAGTCAAAAATATTTGGAAAAAATTGCTTCTGCGCTGAACACACACAGGCTTCTGTTTCTTCTTATTTCCTAAACGATGAGACATAATAACTATTTGCATGGATTTAGGCATCATAATTAACCTAGAGATGGTCAAAAGTACTTGGAAGGATATATGTCAATTATACACAAACGCTGCACCATCTGTGGATTCTGGCCGCTCTGGAGGGTCCTGGGACTGGCCTCCCACAGACACCAGGGCTGACTACATATACTCGTAAACAGTACGGCGACTTAGAATACTTTTCACAAAATATCAGTTTAATGATATGGTAGATTGGTTTGGCTTTTGTCTCAAAACCGAGGCTCACAGATCATGTGCCACATCTAGATCCTTAGGGATGAATCCATGATTTTACAGAAAAATCGTAACATTTTTCCATCTTTCCAGTCCTTGATTATTCACTCAGAGGACTGTTCTGCACCCAGTGGTAGCATCTCCATATATACCGACTAGTGTATTCTCTCTATTCCTAGAGCAATGTCAGTATGGAAGCTTGGTGTTGTCAAGGCTGGCTGTGGAGGTGGCTGGGTTCTGGAGAAGGCTTGAATGGCCAAGAGCGCTTGAAATTTAGTTTCTAGTGGCTGCCAGAAAACTCCCCATCTTTTCCACCCTCTGATCGAAAGTCTCCCTCTACTTCCATCACTTTATCTTAATTATGGACCAGTGAGGCTGCCTCAGCCTATTTCTATAATTTATTTGGTCCAAAGACTTGGACTTTCTTCCATGTTTCTTTGTTCAAAAACAGCACAAAAGGATCTGATTAGCTCAGACTAGTCTGTGGATGTCCCTGTCTGGGTCACGTGTGCACGTCTCACCCAATCAGTGCCGATGGGAGGCATCAAGGAACCCACTACCTATTCTGCCAGGTTTGCGCACAGCAGGAGATGGGGGGGATGGGGGGATCTGGGCAAGCTGATCATTCTGAGTCTAGCTGAGACCAATGGGCCTGTGCCTCTCAGGGACACAGTTGGTGGAGGATACCACTGACACGGCACTGTGCGCTGCAGACAGAGAAATTCAAGTATCCAAAGCTCGGACCAGGCCTCCACTCGCTGGGCCGGATAGGGCTGTAATATTCAAGCAGGGGTGATGGAGAACAGGAGCACCCCTTCAAGCCAGGAGAGGTGAGAACCGCTGTGGACTGGGAAAGACTCCTTGGCTATAGTAAGTTAAATGTGCTAGTGACTGAAGGGATGGAAACTGGGAGCCTGGCAGTTCAGACGCCTTCGCTGTGACTTAATGCGCTATTTAGCACATGCTTTGGACACTGGATGGAAATGTACTTTCTCAGGCCGAAAGTGAGACCTAGTGAATCAGAATCTTGGCTGGACTGCTCAGATGATGTGATATGCACTGCAGTTTCAGAAGCACTGGCTTAGAGGACAGAATCTCCCCTACCTGAAGGAAGACTTTGTAGAAGAGGGGGAGGAGATGATCTTGGGGACCTAAGTAGGAAGGTTTGGGAAATAAAAAAGCTCTTTGGAACAAGTGGCAGTTTAAAAATAACATCGCAGCATTTGTAAGGAGGTATACTTATTATTGAAAAAGTATTGGTATCAGTAAGAAACAGAGCTTCTGGAAAATGAGAAGCATCTATCTACGCTGTCATGACAGAATATTCGAGACTAGGTAACTTATAATGAATAGCAAGCATTGACTCGCACTTCTGGAGGCTGAAACATCTAAGACTAAGGTCCTGGCATCTGGCTGCATTGCATGGTAAAGGCAGATGGGCAAAAAGAAGGTCCGTTCTGCAGCATTACCCACCTGTGCGTGCTGCCCACTATGATTTAGCTACCTCGTAAAGGCCTGACTGCTGTTCGCATTTGGGATTAGGTTCGAACCCGCAAATTCTGGAGGGAGGACAAGCCTCCTCCACTCTCCTCTGGGGAATCCGGACTGACTCCTGAGCCCAGAGACGACGGCGTCCTGCAGTCTGCGCACCTGTGTGTGATGTCTGGATATGGCTCAGGCTCTGCAAACCCATGGACATAAAGCATCGTGGCTGTCACACTTACCAGCTGACGCTCTGCGGGGCCCTGGAAGGAGTGGCCAGCTGGAGCAAAGACCCGGTTTTCTCTAAACGTATATTCTTATGGACAACGTAAAAAGTAAAATTATGGTTCTTTTTATTGCGGGTGATTGTAATGAAGACCCTTCGGATTTCCTGTAAAAAGAGTATATATAATATATCTTATATAATATATTATATATTATATAATAGATCATATGTTAGCTGCAATATATTATATATTATATACTATATATTATATAGTTGTATTATATATAAATATACAATACATCATACTATATATTATATATTAAATATATATACTATATAATATATATTGTATAATATACATTATATTATACAATATAATATATACAATAATATACATTATAATATACATTATAATATACATTATAATATACAATATACATTATAATATACAATATAATATATAGTATGCTGTATTATATATTCATATATAATACAACATATTTATTCAATTTATATTATTTATAATATAATTTATATATTGTATATTATATAATATATAAATATATCATATATTATGTATTGTAATTATATTATATATTTTTATATTACATAATATAGTATATTTTATATATTTGTATATTATAATTATATTTTATATACTACATTATATAATATATAATATTAATACATATACATATATATACACACAAACATATATATACATATATATATTTGCAGTACTAAGAATCTGACTTGCCAGGCCGGTGCAGGGCCGCTGAGCTGCATCTCCAACCACCAAGGACATACACTTGTGAATACACCTGCTTGTCAAGAGAATGGGATGATGTCTGTGGGCCAGGGTGGGCACTTTTCCTTGAAGCCAGGATACTTGAGAAAGGTTGGGAAAGACTGCTAGGCACTCCCATTCTCTTACGCTTCCTGGTCTACTTTACCCCAGAATGAAAGCAAAGGTTGTCAGTTAAAGTCAACGACAGCCTTGATATGATGGAAACAGACAAGATGACTACGAGACCCTCTGTACAGGTGCATGAGGATCAGTCTGAGTCAGATCTTGGCCATTTCTTCCGGCTTCAATTACTACAGATATCTTCATCGGTTCTTCAGTGATATTCTGTCCCGACTTCGCTAATCAAATTGATGGACTTTGACACGTAATATTCACAGACACTAATAGAATTGTTCTAGGCATGGTTGTGATAAATTACTTTCAGAGGTGCGTGTTCGAAGTCACGCTCTGCGGTTAAATACAAGTCCTGATCCAGATCTGTCTGCAACACAGTCATGGAAAATATTGATTTAAAATTCAACATGGCATTTAATCTTTTCTATCAGAACAAAAGATCATATGAAAACAGAAAGGAAGGTAGAGGTTGGACTTTTGAAAAGAAATAAGCAAAGATGTGATAGTAGCTCTTTGATCAAAGTGGGCAATACTTAAAGTGTAACTCATTCACGAGTCAGCGAATTCAGATGGCGTATCTTTTAGAATATTAGCTTATAAACCTGTTTGGTGGATAATCTTAGCTGATGAGACATATTATAAGGAAAACGAAAAGATACTTACAATTTATCATTTGTGTTTCATTGTCCTCGGAGATCTCTGTGTATGAGAGGACACCAAATTGCACTATTTTTTCTCTCACTACAAAGTGCTTGGTTTTTGGGGGAGCCACAGACATGGCTGATCGTGGAACCCAGTAGTTCTATGCTATGCTCGAGTGCACATAATGGAAATTTCAAGCAATGTGTTAATTTACATAAAGAAGTTCTTCAAGAGCCACGTGACATTTTTTATTATTTCAGGAAGACAGATTCATCCAATAATTCACCTTTGGAAGTGACAGCTATTTCTTTCAAGCCCTGCTACTGGGCCATGAGTATCTTTCATTAGTAATTTGATATTTAATGAGATTCTCTGCAAAACCTCTGCAGTTGCAGAACCCTGATACAATCCTCTGTTAGGCCAGAATCTTGTGTGTCTTATGAGGACATATATGACCCTGTCCATCTTCTTTTCCCGATTATTTTCTGAATACAAATCAGGAAACCATGTACTAATTAGCAGTGATCAATCCATTGGCATTTGCTAACTAAACCTGTTTTCTGGCTATATTTGTTGCGCATGCTTATTTAATTAAATTCGACACAGATATTGACCCTATACTAGGTGTAAGGTACCGTGGACGATACAATATAATAAAATACATAGTAAAGAGTTATATAACGATGACAACCTGGTTCTTAGATCTTCACTGTTTCCAAAGTACTGGCTCATTCATGATCACATTTGACCTCAGCAGCTCTTACCCTTACCCTGCGGTGGAGGTGAAGTGACCCAAAATACTTCACACGGTCACTGTGACAGATCCCAGAGTAGACTCTCACCCGCGTTGGGATCTGCGTTCTCCGCATTACTCTTGTCTCTGTCCAACTTGCAACACAGCAGTTGAGCTGTTGCTGTCCGCTCCTTACTGATGAACACCACAGGGTGGAGACGGTCCGTGCACCGAGGCCTTCCTGGTTGTTGGGCGCTCGGAAGTCTGGATGGGAAGGACGCTGTCTGCCTAGCCAACCTGTCAGGAGGTGAGATGTTCACAGCACGAGCGGGTGCATGCCAGCTCGTCATCAGCCGCTGTGACAGTGCCGCTGCCACCTTCTTAACCTCGCTCCCAAGTGTGCTGCCTTTCTTAACACTCCGTTTCACATGGGGAAAAGATTACTTCTCTCCTGAAGAACGTGCCTGCATTCGATCAACTGTACCTCAAGACAAAACCCACTCTTTCTTTGGCTTTTTAAAACATCATCTCATTAGAGCAGACTGGAGTCTTCACCAATTCCATTACACTTCAACAGTTAGCATCTTGTTAGCACTAAGCCCTTGTTATTTAGCTTTCTATTAGAATTTGCTTTGTTTAAAGTTAAACTGTTCACGAAGGACTCTCAGAGCCCAGCATTAGAGCATGAAGGAAGCGGCCGTTATTTCCAAAGGTGATTTGCTGGGCGGGATTGTTGGACTAAAAGAACAACAGGTTTTGAATCTAGTTACTCTACAGATACTCTCCTTTCTTCATTCCTTAATGCAGTGCACCTGCACCGCGAATCTTCAAAGTTGTACCCCACAATCTAACCAGCGTTGCAATCCTGAAAACCAAAATCTCCAAACCACAGTTACCATGAAAAATAGAAAGAAGGATCATAAAAGGGTAGAAAGTTGGGTCCTGAGATAGGTACTGGCCACATGATGGCCAGTGATGAAAGCTCCATTTAAAAATTATGCTGTTTATCTGCATCAACATTTCTCCCAACTGATGAAATTCTTAGAGCTATTAAGGAATTAAAGCTGCCTTAGCCTGAAAAAAATTAGAAAAGGTAGCAACTGGGATAAAAATAACTATATGTGTGCTAAAAGAAGAAGGGATAAAAATAACAGTGTTGCTGTTTGGTCACCAGTATTGTTTCTGCCAAATTCATGGCCCATGTTTGAATGCCCCGGACACCAACGATGCCTGGCACAGGAGGTGGGAAATTTATAAGGGAACGATTGTGTCGATGCGCACGGAACACAAGAGTGTCCATGAGAGCCGCATGATGCAGAAAATGAACGTGACTGTATGCTCCGGAGAAGACCAGCCCCCAACAGAGCGGGTAGGGCTATTCATCACCGTGCAAGACTTCAAGATGTGGTTAAGGGGCCAGGGATGTAGCTCAGTGGCACTGGCCCTGCCTCTCAAGCACAAGGTTCTGAGTTCGGTCCCCCCAAGAAGCCCCCAAGGAAAAAAAAATACATATTTAAGGACTGTGAAAGTCACCCAGCTCTTATGGACTTCCAGCATGCGGTTACCCTCAACCTATCTGTGCGACACAGCATTTTATACACTGGATTTTCTTTATAGTCCCCCCCCCAGTTTTCCCACTATCTCAAATTGTCAGAATTATTTTTTTGCCATTTGTTATGTATTTCATCTTTGCACCATCTCTAATATTGGAGATATAAATGATGTGAAGATTTTTGGGAACTTTTACTTTATTTTAAGAATTTTTATATATATATATGACTCTACTAAGGTACATATTTATAGGTAAAAACATAGAAACTCCCTTGACGAATGAGGAGTTAGCCTTTTTGTACACATGCATTTGTGAAAGATAGCATTTCTTCAGAGCGTGGCTCTTGGGGTGACCGAGTATGTGGTGGTGATCTCTACTGGTTTTTATTGATCTCATCAAAAAACTTAGCTTTTCTGTCACAATATTTCAGATGACTGTAATTAAAAGCTGAACACAGTGGCCCATGCCTGTGATCCCTGCACCCTGGGAAGCTGAGGCAGGAAGATCACAAGTTTGAGGCCAGCCTGGGCAATTTGCCAGCTTAGGAAGATCCTGACCCTAAAAAGCAGAAAAAGGCCAAGACTGTAGGCCCTGGGCTCAGTTTCTAGTACAGGAGCGGGGTGGACATATTACTAACGTCAGTGACAGGAGTATATCCATTCTGACCTGTTTCTGTATGGATATAGTTGGTGTGGTTATAGTGACTATTATGACATTGGTACTGTTGTTTATATAAGTGGGCACAGAAATGTGTATTTTGATTGCCTATTTTACTGTGTAAATTAGCCTGTGAGGCTCCTGCCTCAGCCTCTGAAATACTAGGACTAACGGTGTGTGCTACCACATTGCTATTGATATTTTAAGACTTTAAGGATTTTGATCTTCTGGGATTTCAGAATTTTACATTACTGCATTTGAGGTTGTCTTTCCAGATCATGTTCCAAATCCTAGTTGGATGTAGATGGATTCTACATACTGGAACTGTTTACATATGGCAGTCTGTGTGGCTATTTGGGGCATGGTTTTTTTTTTTTTTTTTCGCTTTTTGAGACAGGGTCTCGCTTTGTAGTTCAGGCTGGCCCTGAGCTCACTATGGTGCCCAGGAAAGCCGCCGCGAACTCAGCAATCCTCCTGTCTCTGCCTCCCGAGTGCTGGGATGACAGGCATGAGCCACCACGTCTGGCATTGTAGTATGCAGTGTTGATTGCTGGTGGGCGTGTCTCCACACCCAGCATTATATGTGGTTACCAGGGATTGAACTCAGGTCCTTGCGCTTGCGAGGCAGGCACCGGAACCACTGAGCTAACCCTCCGGCCCTTGGGGCATGTTTTGATTCTCTTTTGGAATTTGCTGTGAGACTTTTCCTTGCTTCTCACCCAAAACCCCAGTTCACAGAACAATCAGGTTGAAGACAACTAGACAGAGGCACGAAATACCATTCGGGCTTTCGGGTATGGACTGGGGCTCTTAACACCCAGCCAGTGCAAGACCGAAGAGCTGGCAGTGCATCTGCCCACGTGCCCTGCCCAGAGGGAAGATAGGGTCCATCTCCCTTGCCCACTGTGCGACATGAGAAGCTGCCTCATAGGTACAGAACAGAACCAGGGCTCCTGGGGTGGCTCCAACCAAGAGGGGTCTAGTTACTGTCTGCTCCTCCCTCCGCCCCGGGAGGCACATTCAGGGGCCAGCAGGGTGGCACTCCCTCCTTAACGATGGACGCGCTGTCCCACAGCAAGTGCTTATGGACATTTCCCTTTCCTGTGAGTCAAGGCCTGAATACCGAAAAGAGGAACATAATTACATAATTCCTTCTCCCCAAGATGATGCTCTGGGGGAATGTGGGTATTGACAGAACAGATCAGTGCAACGGGGAGCCACGACTCACCCCTGAGTCTGCCAGCGTGGAAGTTTCCTCACCAAACAGGATGTTTCCACTAGACAGCACAACCCTAAGCATATTCCGAGGACTGTCTTTACCCTGAAGTTCCTCACAAATCTACAAACAGCAAGCTCTGTGTTAAAAGCTGCCCATTAGTAAGAAAACTCAGGGAGCTAGTTATGCATCCGTATGTGTACCCTAACTCCATGCCTTAGTTCATGCACAGTTGTGTAGAGGGCTGACTTCAGCTCATTTCTTCTCAATGAGTTTGTGTGAAACAGTGTAGAAAGTCTTGAGGAGAACAATTCAAATAATCATTAAAATCTTCCATCCATGTTTTTAAAAATTGAATTCTTTATTGCTACATTTTCTATACAGCTCACAATCACACTCAACACGGGGAAATTTGTACCGGTATATGACACGAGTTAATTCTCATTTTTACACATAGCCCTACCCACCCTACACCCCCAACCTCCTATTTACATATGTTTTCTTTTTAAATCATATTTATCCTTTCCCCTCATTACTTTCCCTTTGAATACTTCCATCCATCTTTGAGGGCAATGTGCCTAACAAAATTCTCATCCGTCACAACAACAGAAAGGGAAATAAATGTCTTGATCAGTTCCCCCTCTCGTCTTCCACAGATTTCTCTGGAATTTTGTTTTAAATAAGACCACAGATTATCATAAAAACACTCTGGTTTTTATTCAGCACCAATTTAGTAACCGTTTTGTTATTTTTTGGTTTCTAAAATGCATTAATTTTACATTTTAAAGAAGAGACTGAGCCCTAGTGGCTATGACTAGAAGTTAAGTGTATCTTTCAAAGACCTAAATTTAAGAACTGAGCCCGAGATAAGCCCAGGGTTCTGGATCCCTGTTTAATGTTTCCAGGAAGCAATCTGCCCAACTCTCTCTGATGCCTCACAGTTATAAATGGAAATCTAGGGCATGTGTCTGTGCAACTCGACCATCTTGTTTTCTTTAAAAACCTGTAAGATCTGGACCAAGTGTTACACAAGAAAGGTCTCAATCTGAGTTTCACTGTCCTGGCCCCATGATTCTCCTATAAATTTCTGGCAATTTTTGAGACCCCTTATAGTTGTGAACTTTAAAAAACTTTTTTAAATTATGATCACCTAACTGAAAGATTGATTCATTGTGAAAAGGGATCTCTATTTAAAGTCATTATTTCTGATTTTAAAATATGTTTACAGTAAAAATTTCTATAAACTAAAATAATAGAAATTTCCTTACCTTCTACGCTAATTCAATACTTCAGAGATAACAATGATTAAGACTCCTTTTAGCTTTTTCTCATGCATACAGAATTATAAGCTTGCTTCATATTAAATTTATATATTAATGAATATAAATTTAATCTTTCCTATGAAAATTGAAAATAAAATATATAATAATATATATTTATATATAATATGTAATATAATCTTTCCTACTGAAAAGTTAAAAATATAATAATACAATGAACAAATATAAACCTTCTGCCTGACTTCAGCTGTGATCCTTTCGTGATTAGTCTGGTTTTTCTACCTCCCACTTACTTTCTTACTTTTTTCTAGATTATTTGTAGGCAAATATAAGACATTGTGATATCTCATTAGTAAATGGCTCAGTTTCTATCTCTAAAAGATAAGGACTTACAAATCACTACCACATCTAAATTATTTAAATGACTCTTAAATACTCTCACATACTTAGTGCCTTAGTCCATTTTCTAATGCTGGACCAAAATACCTGTGACTCGTGCCAGGGATTTAGCTCAAGTGGTACCATGCCTACTTTGGAAGCACAAGGGCCTGAGTTCAATCCCCAGTACCTGCAAAAAAAAAAAAGTATAAAAAAATACCTGTGACTGAGTAGTGTATAAAGAACAGAAGTTTAGCCGGGCGTGGTGGCTCACGCCTGTAATCCCAGCACTCGGGAGGCAGAGACAGGAGGATTGCTGAGTTCGAGGCTTGCCTGGACTACATAGTGAGCTCAGAGCCAGCCTGAACTACAAAGCGAGACCCTGTCTCAAAAAAAAAAAAAAAAAAAAGAACAGAAGTTTATATGGCTCATGGTTCATGGGTCCGACATCTGCTGGGCAACTTGATGATAGCTTTGTTGCTGCATCTGAATGTGGTGGAAGGTATCACCTGAGGAGAAAAAGTGGTAGCTCAGGTCTCTTCCTCCTTATAAAGCCACAAATGCTACCATGTGGCCATGTGCCTTCATCTAACCCTAATTACCCCCTAGAAGCCCCACCTCCAACCCATACATACCCTCCTGCACATTCCAGTCATAGCACCCAGTGCTCACATTTCTGCCCAAATATGTAAGTCTAAAAAGGCATTAGGCTAAAGAATGTTGTAGGGATCCAGTGGGACTCTTCAGTTCTGTTTTATATTCTTATTTAATTCAGAAATATCCCACTTATCTGAGGTTTGGCTGATACATTCTCTGTAAATGTCTAGTCATGTTGCATCTTTTCCAATGCTTATTTTCCATCCATTTATAGTCAGGGAAATCTCTTTTCATGTCTTTCTCTCAGTAGATTTGTTTATGCATTGTTTTTCTTTTGACTGTGGAGATCGGGACTTCCTTATATATCTTAGAGATGAGTCTTTGTCAGATACATGACTTGTGAATATTTTCTTCCTAGGATGTAGTTTATCTTCTCACCCTCCTTTTTTTTTGTACCAGGGATTTAACTCAGGACCTTGTGCTTGTGAGGCAGGTGCCAGAATCACTGAGCTAAATCCCCAGCACTAATGTTTCTTTGTTTGCTTGTTTGGTTGGTTGGTGTTTTTGTTTTGTTTTGTTTTGTTTTAGTTATGGGGCTTTAATTCAAGCCCTTTTCTTGCCCTCTTAATAGGCTCCTTCATGTAGATTTCAATTTTGACAGACACTAATTGATCAATTTTGTCTTTAATAGGTTATGCTTTTGACATCATGTGTAAGTCCTCACTAAGTCTTACATCTTAAAGATTTATTCAATGGTATCTACTGGACACTTGGTAATTTTGTTTTCCACTTATGATTCCTTTTGAGTTATTTTTTTATGAGCTTTAGATAAGGTTCACTTTCTCTGTGCATATCTAATCACCTCAGTAGGACTGGCTGAAAAGTCTCAAACCTCTACTGAATTGTTCTTGTACCTTTGTAAAAAAAATCAGTTCACTATTCTCACATGGAGTTATTTCTGGGTTCTCTGCTCTGTTTCACTGATCTGTATCTCTGTCCTTCTGCTGATATCACATAGATTTGATGAGCAAAACCATATAGTAAGCTTTGAAATTGGGTATATTATTCTTTCTACTTTATTCTTTTTAAAATCTTTATTGGCACATTGTATATACACATCATCTTTATTCTTTTTCAAAATTGTTTTAGCTATTTCCTTTGCCTTTCTGTATAAACTTAAAATTTGCCAATATCTCCAAAAATCTTCTTATCTATAAAATTTTTTATGCAAATTATGTTAAATTTGTGTTATGGTTGGTTTTATATGTACCTACACTGGACTATGTGAGACCCACAAGTCTAGTTAAGTCTGCTAATTTTTGTGCATGTCCATAAAGGTGTTTCAGCAAAGCTAGCATTTGAGTCAGTACAGTGAGTGAAACAGAAGAGGTTCCACAGTGTGGGTGGTAACATGCAATCAGTTAAGGCACCAGTAGAAGGAAAAAGTTGAGGGAGAATTCTCTATCTGCCTGAAACTTGCAACATCAGGCTTCCCCTCACTGGAGTTTACAGCAGTGGACCTCAGTTCTCAGGCCTTTGGATGTAGACTGGAACTGAAGACCACCAGCTCCCTGGTCTCTGACTCGCTCACAGTAAAACACATCCTGTGAGTCCGTCACACGTAACAAACTCCCTTGCATATGTTAATGGTATAGAAGTAATCCCTTTGGGGCCAGGGATTTAGCTCAGTGGTTCTGGCATCTGCCTTGCCAGCATAAGGTCCCAAATTCAATCCCCAGTAACCACATATCACAATGACGGGAATGGTGGCTCATACCCACCAACAATCAGTACCACATATCACAATGCCAGGTGTGGTGGCTCACACCTGTAATCCCAGAATTTAGGAGGCAGAGGCAGGAAGATTGCTGGGAGTTCGAGGTTATCCTGGGCTACACAGTGAGCTCAGAGCCAGCTGGAACTACAAAGTGAGACCCTGTCTCAGAAACTAAAAAAAAAAAAAACAAAACTCAGAGGTTCAGGGATTTACCTCAGTGACACCATCCCTGCCCTGCAAGTTCTAGATCCTGAGTTCAAACCCCAAAATTGCAAACAAACAAGTCAGAAAAATATCCTACAGTTATTAAATGAATTCATCAAGACTGAAGGATACAAGATACATGTAAAAATTAGTTCTATCATGTTGTTATACAGATTTTCTGAATGCAAAAAATGAAACTGGATCCTTACCTTACACCGTATACAAAAATTAACTCAAAATAGTTCCAAACTAAAACTATGAGACTCTTAGAAAATGCTTAGGAAAAATAGGGAGAATACTTCATTGTGTTAGATTTGATAATGATTTCCTGATCATGATTTCCAAGACATAGTCAATGAAAACAACCAACAATTTGGGCTTTGTAACAATTGAAAAAGTACATCAAAGTACACAATCAAAACCATGGGATGTGAGAAAATATTTGGAGGTCATATATCAGAATTGTTAATACCCAGAGTAGATCAAGAACTTCTATAACTCAACAACATCAAAACAATGTAAAAAGAACTAGGCACAGGACTTGAAACAGCGTTTCTGCAATGAAGATATACAAAGAATGTATAAAAAGATGCTCCCTAGTAGGGAAATGAAAAGTAAAACCATGGTGAAGGAGCCTCACACTCTTTAGGTTGGAAATCTATGTCCATCTGTCAAACAAGTTTTGGTTGAGGATGAGAGATACATTAAAGCCTTGTACATACCTGGCAGAAATGCAGCCACTGTGGCAAACAGATCTTCCCAAGAATTAAAATCAGAGTTTTCATTTCAATCAATCATTTTACTTCTACTTCACATGAATTAAAAAGAAGAACTCTCACCCAGGTATCTGTACACTCAGGTTCAGAGCTGTCTTGTTCATGATAGCCAAAAGGTGGAAATAACCCCATGTCCTTTGGTGGATGAGTGGGGAAAAAAATGTGGCATGCTCACACAGTAGGATGCCACTGAGCCTTAAAAGGGAGGAAATTCTGACACGGCACTACATAGCT
>PVIC010042943.1:0-15618 GCA_004025085.1 Thryonomys swinderianus | reverse complement strand
CATAGAGTTAGAAACTCCTGGGGCTATTTTAAAATAGAAAATATTTTTCTAACTGTTGTACAGTTTGTTTCATTAGCTATCAGAAAAACAATTTTCTGATCTATGGCAACATTTGGTCCAAGATACACAAGATTCGTTTTCAAGACACAACAACTATTTTTCCTCTGTTTAAAAATAAGGTCATAGTAAAAAAAAAAAAGCTATTAAAATGAAAATGGATGGATAATGCCCTACTAAAAATGATTTGTCAATGAAAGGTCAATATGTTAAAATATGATGAGTTTTATATTCAAATTATATAAATTATTGCTCCTGGAGTACAATGTGACTTTACCAAAATTCATTTTTGTTTGGAGCCAATCAATACATGTTTAATGGAGCCATAAAATGTGACAGTATGTACTTGAAAATATAGAATTTTTTTTTTTTGAGACAGGGTCTTGCTTTGTAGTTCAGGCTGGCCCTGAGCTCACTATGTAGCCCCAGGCAAGCCTTGAACTCAGCAATCCCTCTGCCTCCTGAGTGCTGGTATCACAGGCGTGAGCCACCACATCCAGCACTGTGATATGTGGTATTGATTGCTGGTGGGCGTGAGTCACCTCACCCAGCATTGTATGTGGTTACTAGGGATTGAACTCAGGAACTTGCGCTTGTGAGGCAGGCAATGGAACCACTGAGCTAAATCTCTGGCCCGAAAATATAGAATTTTATTAAAAAATTTAGAGAGTTATACTTACCCTCCAAAGGTAATATATACAAAATCAAGTGGCCAAATCAGAAAAACAGCTCTCAGTATAGATTAGGTGTTAACTGTGAACAAATTTTCTAAATCCTTCAAACTTTGCTGTATTATTTGAAAAAACTATTGTATTTACACTTGGCAAATATCTTGATTTTTGAAATACGAAACAAAATTTAACTATTAAAGTGGTTTTTATTTTGAAACATTCTCATTACATTTGGGAGCAAAAACTATATTAAGAAAATTTCAATTTTGCATATATTGAGATTGAGAAAGATAATGATTTTAGTAGTAATCAGAATATTCAAATATTTCAATATTATCAAGAATTTAGCTGTGCAGATGATAGCACATGGCTTTTACAAGAAACAAATTTATAATGCACTTAGGGATAATGATAAAGATTTTTTATATAAAATCATTCTGAAGTTATGAATTCTCATAATAGATTTGAACAATAGAAAGGTATTTTATAAATTGAAATGGAAGATGTACTGTTACTTATTTTAATCAATATATTATTTCTAAAATTTTAAGTCTTATTGTTATGGATGAAATATTTATATAAAGATTTCAAAGCTATTTTACAAAAGAGAATTAGTGAGATACTGTAGCAATACAGTGAGGACTGCCTTACTAATTATCCCATTACCAGTTTATCCTAATCTTTTTTTTTTTTTTTTTTTTTTTTTGAGACAGAGTCTAGCTTTGTAGTTCAGGCTGGCTCTGAGTTTACTATGTAGCCCAGGAAAGCCTCGAACTCAGCAAACCTCCTGTCTCTGCCTCCCGAGTTCTGGGATGACAGGCGTGAGCCACCACACCTGGCACTTATCCTAATTTTATAACAGTCAATTCTATGATATTAACAAAATCAGGTGGCTAAATCAGTTTGTAACTTAGATACTTTTGATCCCATTTATGAGTCTGGAATAAAGTGAGAACAAAACCATAAAGTATATGTTCTATATGACATTAAGTCCCACCACTGGGTGAAAATGTGAATGCTTTTAAACTTTCAAAAAGCATTTAGAAACATTATCAGAATTAGAAAAGCAGACAACTTATAGATTAGAATAAATGATTATTCCTCGGAAATAAATTGGCTTTTTTTTTTTTGAGACAGGGTCTCGCTTTGTAGTTCAGGCTGGCCCTGAGCTCACTATGGAGTCCAGGCAAGCCTCAAACTCAGCAATCCTCCTGCTTCTGCCTCCTGAGTGCTGGGATTACAGGCATGAGCCACCACATCTGGAAGCCCTTTTGTATTTTTAATTTGAGTTTTTCACATAAGATAAACTGTATGACGTTTAAGTTTGTGTAGTTTATTTTTTTCACTCAACACTGGGGTATAAAGGTGCACTATTTTTCTAAAGATGACAAATTTATCTATAATTAAGGCAGAGTAGTACTCCAATATATATATAAATACCACATTTTCTGTATCCATTCATCTACTGGTGGATATACATGCTGTATCCGAGATTTAGCTATTAGAAATTGTGCTTCTACAAACACAGGTATGCCTCTATCACTGTGCTATGATGTCTTTAACTCTTTTAGGAAGATAGCTAGAAGGGAAATTGCTGGGTCAAACTGTATTTCTACATTTAGTGTTTGGAGGAATTTCCATATTGATTTCATTAAGACCATACTGTTAAAGGAAATGAATTAGATACAGTGTTAAATATCTCATACTTACTTGAAAAAAATATGAATAAAGAGCAAAATAAAAGATAAAAAATAAGATATAGGAAGATACAGCCTTTGCAAAAGAGGAAGAGGACCACAGATGGAGGGGAGATGGACCAGAAGGCAGGGAAAGACTGGAAGGAAAGGGATGAGGAAGAGTTAAGATGTGTTATGCACATGTACCCACTTTCTATGAGGCATATAATCACTATGTATCACAAACACGTACTGATAAAATATAAAAATTGGAATATATATGCAAATACAAAAAATCAAGAAATGAATTAATCTTCATCTGTCATAGAATTATAATTGTGTAAACAATGAATTATTCATTATATGTCCTTATAGTTAATATTTCATTTTTTGCTGTTCTTTTTATCTTGATATAAATCTGTACTCTAAGGTTTGATTTTCTTAGACCTTCTTAGCATCATTCTTCGAACCACCTCTTTACTGTTGGGATCACTGGTAGCTTTTCTTTCTTCCAACAATACTTTCCCACTAGGTTTACTTAGTCTAAGTCTAATCAATCATTTATATTTCACCTTTCACCAAATAAATAAATGATAAATTTCCTTTCTGTCAACTACATCAAACTACACATTATCCTACTTCCATCACCTTACAGTCTCCAGTCCTCACTACCTAGTTAATGATACTCAAGGGACTGGACCTGACTTTCCCAGGTGTCATGTCAGATATGCACAGATGCCTCTATGCTGATAAGGTAACACTTCTGTCGATTCTCAGGATTTTTAGTGGCTGTATATATTTAGCATGGATTAACCATATAAATCCTTCAAAGCAAGGGATTTGGTAACAATAGTAAAAAGAAAACACCTGTATCAGAAACACTTAAGTTCTAAACCATAAATGATCCGTTACGTGGGTGAAAGACCAGGGCCCAGATCTGATATCAGATAATGAAGGAGGAATACTGTACACTTGCTCTTGAGACTTGTGAGGAGAATGATACCTGACAGAGAATTCTACTTTATTAGACATGATAGGATTTTCATGGCAGGGCTGAAGTATTTGAGAAGCAAACTTAGAGGCCATTGTGACAAACTATAATTAAGCCAAAGGATATGAATCTTGGCTTCATTGTAAAAATTTCCATCTGTGAAATGACTATGTTGTGATCCTAGGAGGCAAATTCAATGTGATGGCCATTGTCTGGAAATACATCACTAGGACAGCTTTAGGAAACCTTACATAGAACAAAGAGCCAAAACAAAAATAAGCAAACAAAAACTCATGGAGAAAGAGGAGATAAACAGAAAAATTGGATGAAGCATCTTAGGCAGATCCTTAGCTTCGCATTCCATCTATCTCTACAATGTCCCTGGCTCCAATATTTGGTAAACAGTGCTTGCTTTGCCAGTATAACTAGGATATGTCACACTTCAAACATCTCCTTGTGGGCCACAGATGTAGTTCAGTGGTGCTGTGTCTGCCTGGCAAGCACAAGGTCTTGAGTTTGATCCCTAGTAGTGGTAGTGGTGCTGGGGTCTTCTTCTTTAGACTACAAAATAAATGGATGTAATCACCTGAGTTTCTTCGCTCTCTGGGCTCCCATTGGTTGCAGCCAATGCAGATTTGATGGAGGGAGGAGAAAAATGTAAGGAAATTAACTGCTGAGTCATCTTTACTTAGATCCTAATTGGTACTAGGATATAGGCAGAGACATAAAGTATAATGTGACCTGGGTGAAAGAGATAAATTGAGGTGATGGAACAGAATGACCCAACAAGAAAATTAAAATATACTCAAAATATGAACAGTAACAAAATTTTAAATTATGAATTTTTATATTAGGTATGGAGAAAAAATAAATTTAGCAAAAAAGGAAAATAAATATATCCTCTTTTCTGTTCAGTTTACTTAAATAATACTAATTATTATTATTTTTTGAGACAGGTTCTTGCTTTGTAGTTCAGGCTGGCTCTGAGCTCACTATGTAACCCAGGCAAGCCTCGAACTCAGCAATCCTCCTGCCTCTGCCTCCCGAGTGCTGGGATTACAGGCGTGAGACACCACGCCAGGCAATACTAATTATTTTTTAACCAACAAATGTTGGCAAGGTGTGGGGAAAAAGGAACCCTTCTCCACTGTTGGCTGGAATGTGGAGTGGTGCAGTCACTGTGAGGATCAGTGTGGAGATTCCTCAAAAAACTAGGTTTAGAGGTTCCATCTGACCTTGTTATTCCCTTGTGGCTAACATACAGGAAAGAATTAAAAGATTCACATCACATTGACATATGTGCACCCATGTTTATTGCAGCTCAGTTTATGACAGCTAAATCTTGGAAACAACCCAAATGTCCATCAACTGGAGACTGGATAAAGAAGATTTGTTTTTTTTTTTAAATAAAATGGATTATTACTTTGCCACAAAGAATGATCAATTCGAGTCATTTATACTCACATGGATACCTTAAGGACAAATTCATAAGTGAAATCAATAGGTCACAGATGTGTAAATACCATATTTTTTCTCTGATATGAAAAACTGAAGGTGTAAACGAGTTCTAAAAAGTATGACAGATATTGTAAAATAGAAAATATCCAAAGGAAAAAGGGGGTAGAGATAAGTAAAGAAGAGAGAGAGAACATTTGATGGTAAAAAAGGATGCAAAGCTTATGTATATAGAGGGTAGGGGGTTGTGGGGTGAGCAAGAGAATGAGAAAAAATGAGAATTTGTGTCATGTACTGCTACAAATTTTCAGTGTTGATTGTGATCACCATGTATATATAAAATATACCAATATAATCAATTGCAATTAATAATGTAATATTTTTGTTTCAAGAAACAGAAAAATAATAAATTATAAAAGAGATATTTGGAAAGTCAGATGTACTCATATCACATTACACCTAGGATTGGCTTTGTTTTTACATAATCACACTTCAAAGCGTTGGACAGAGATTCTGTCAATATATTCTGAAAAATGAACCCTTCTCCACACTGAAGGAGACAGAGAAATACTTTAGTATCATCATACCTCCAGCAGACAGGTAATGTAACAAACTGGCTAAATATTAATCTTGTCTTTGATGGACTCACTGACTGTTTTAAGCCTGAGGTGTAAATTCAACATGAAATCAATGTACTGCAATAACGTGGTATCTTTACCTCTTGGGAAAACAACAAAGAAACATAAAGGTGACTCCTTGGAATCTCCAGTTTTGGTTTTCTGAGGAATCTTCAGAACAGATATGCTAATTTCCTCAGTAGTGGTACAAGTTTACATTTCCACCTATGTGTTTTTGATAAAAGTCATGCTGACAGGTTAGATGGAGTCTCATAGTTGTTTGGCTTTAGATGTCCTTAACAGCCAAAGATGATGAACATGCTAATGTACTTACTTCCTATTTTTACTTTCTTTTTGAAGAAGTATTTACTGGATTTATTTTCCCATGTTTTGATTTGGTCATTGGAATGATTATTACAAACAATATTTATAATTCTTTAAAGGACCAACATGGACACCTATTTTAAAATAGACATATTCTTGGTAGCAAAAGACTTGGGCAAAAAGTTAAATAAGCTATATATAAGAAGTGGCATTCTTAGGTATTCAGAAGGCAAAATGACTAACCAGTTAAAAAGTCACATCTTTATACTTCTCTTTAAATTTTTATGATGTTTTTCCAAGGGATTTTTACATCTGGGGACTCAGATAGCTTGAGTTCTGTATCCAATTTAGAAAAAGCATCCCTAATGTTAGCTGAAGGCAGTGAAGTAGAAATTTATCGCCAAGGAACGGAATGCATTCTTTTTGGTTGAAAGCTGCTTAGAGCAATGCAATTTTTGCAGTATAAAAGTGTACAGAAATCTTCATTGTATTTTTCTTTAAATCTATGAAAACTTCTTATGTCTTTGAGGGACAGAAACCCTCCAAATCCTTAGGAAAATCGAACTCATTTTAAAGAAGGACAAATATTTTACAGTAACATTTCCAACATGGGCTACTATTCTGTTTCCTGTTTCTTAGGCCAGACCACCTGGAATTTTGTAACACCACACAATTTTAGGCTCCATAAATTTTTATACAGGTTTCAGAAATTGGAGAGCATACTGTTGGTAAGGTTCAAACTGTTTCAACAAGGGGGGGGGAAAACTTGTCGAATCAATGCACCTTGGAGTAGAATTGAGGCTTGATTTGCAAAATGAAACCGAGACAAGCTAAAAATAATTTTCTTATTTATATATGAAGATGAAGTAGTAAGATAGTACAAGAGCAATTCGGAAATGTAATATAATTACCACTCCAGAGAAACAACACCGGTAAGGTTTCAACACAAGTAATCAGCATGGAGAGTTCCAGCGCTGAGAGCAGTGTTGAGCGTGACTTCTCTGAGATGTCTGTTACAGCGCTCCTGATTGGCGGGTTCCCTTGGAGTACAGCACAACACAGCTGCCCTCTTTGTGTCTCTGTCAGTTCAGTTTATGTCGCCTCTTTGAGCAGAAGCAGCTCCCTGCTAGGAGCTTTTCCTGTTTCTCACCTGGGTTCGGAACCAGCCCTTCCCAGAAATCAGGATGTGACCATTTGCCATTTGGTCCCGCAAGGAGGGGTCCGTTTCCTTGAGGAAGCAAACGGTTTGCATTTAGCACATTTTGAGAACAAATAGTGAATTTAGCACATGCAAGAAGACCTGGTACTTGCAAGCTAACTAACATTCTCTTCCCCAAGCTTGCACAAGGCCACAGACTCTTTTATCATTAAGAATAACCCTTACACGAACCCAGAAGTACCTATTATTACTCATATTGTGCAGTATGAATGCTTAGGAAATAACTAGACTATAGGACTAAAAATAGAACTATGTCACTCTCCAAAGATGTTCAATATACTTTTGAAGAGACCTTTATATCATTCTAGCTTTTGGTTTTAAATGACAGTAAATAGATAATGAGTGAAACAAAAGAAAAAAAGAGAGAGAGACTAGAGATCATAATATCTGGAACCTGTAAACTGTTGGAAAGCAGCAGAATATTAATAAATAAATGTCTTATTCTTTTATTTCTAGCTAACAAATTAAATAGAATCATATAATTTCAATATGCAAAGTATTTCTCTAATAATAATATTTGTGGCTATGAGTTTTAATTTTTCTGAGTTCTTTTTTTTTTTTTTTTTTTTTTTTTTTTTTTTTTTTTTTTTTTTTTTTTTTTTGAGACAGCGTCTCACTTTGTAGTTCAGGCTGGCCCTGAGCTCACTATGGAGCCCAGGCAAGCCTCGAACTCAGCAATCCTCCTGTCTCTGCCTCCCGAGTGCTGGGATTGCAGGCATGAGCCACCATGCCCGGCATAATTTTTCAGAGTTCTTGACAGAAGAAAGTACTGATGTGGTGATACTCAATTTGTAACAAGGCCTTGTTGTGGTTCTATTAGATTTAAATATGTTAGCCAAGGATTGGATTCTTGCCCACCAATGTATATTCAAAGGGAAATGTGGTGTAGGAGTAACTAACAAGGGGAAGAAAAAATACGGTGGTAATAAAAAAAAAAAAGGAAACAAAGTTTGCATATATAGGGGTGGAGGGTTATAGGGTGGGAAAAAATGAGAATTAAATTGATTGTTCTCACAAATGCTCCACCACAGTGATACAGTCAGCCCCAAACCATTCACTAAGGATTAAAGCAATGGTGCTCCGATTTTCAACTCCCATGATGGAGATTTAACTAAATTTCTTTTTCTAAGACATTACCTATCCTTTGTATTTTGTTTCTGCAATGGAAAATACATTATTACAGCAATGGAAAATAAATAGATCCATTCCCATAATGTTTTAAAGAAATAAGAGCCTTGTAGATGTCTATAAAATTAAAGATGTTCAAGCCAACTTTCTTTCAAGAGTTGAGAATACTGTTGTTATTTACTCCCCAAAAGGGAAATATGTGAGAGCTATTTGCTTCGTTGATGCTGTAGTCTTTGCCCAGTCTTTTGTTTTTAAGAGTGAGAGAGAGAAGGAAGTATGCATTGGAATTACAGATTGTATTTTGCAAACACTTGTGTTTGGAACTCATACTATATTTTTACCTTCCGTACAATGGAAGTAGGTATTTAGGGGATCCAGATTCTCCTACTACTGGGAAAATGTGAGAAATTTGAAAGAACCGTTAGGGAAGATCATTTTGAAGTTTAACAGGCCTCAAATTAGGTCATGTTCAATATTTCTTCCTTGGTAATATTGATATATAAATTTCAGCTTTTAGTCCCCAATTCTAATCTATTCCTTTATTGGAAATTTAGCATCTGGACAACTGAAATGTTAAAAAGCAATACTTCCCACCTAGTAGCACGTCTTTTTCTATCATTCCTACAATTTTCCAACATTAAATAAGTAATGACTATAGAAATTTAACACATATTGAGGTGGTTAACCATGAAATTCATTTAGTCTAACTTGTTGTATGTTGGATAAAACTTTCTTGACCATACAGAATATTGTACCATAAACAGAAACTCACTGAATTTTGCTAGTTTCCCAGCCAGATTTAACTACAAAGAATACTGACAGAAGGAGGAAGTCAACATTTACAGTTCAAGCAATTGCTGTGTTAAAATACTAAAGAAAATACAAAGAAACTACACTGTGAAACTTTATCACGCTTGAACAGGAAAAGCTGTCAAAAAAGCAAGAAACATGAAAATTGGGTAACATGGGTGCTATTGCTGTTTTATTCTGTTTTTCTATGTAAGTTAAAAAAATACCTTACTTTATCTCTGTTTAATATGTGATGGAAAGAATGATATATCAGTAGTTTTGTTTCTGAAAGGCCTTCAAGGAAAATGCTTCTTGTGTGACTAGTCTTTAAGTTAAAAGGTTTTTTTTTAAAAATGGCATTCACTATTCACTGTATATTTTATGAAAAAAACATCTAGTTTATCAAAAGCATTTAAAAGAAAAATTTTCCTTAATATTCTCTCATGCTCATTTTCCCAAAAGCACTCCACAAATGACATATTGTACAAATACAAGCTCCTTTTGTTCCAATCCCAAGCCAATAATGCATTTGTCTTTTCTCAAACAGTCCCCACAGGGTTACATACTTGAAATATTTCGCAACTTTACTTTAATCTTGCTTTTGAAAAATGCACAAATACAACATTTTTACATGCATTCACATTTCATTCTGTCTACAAAAGGACAACATACTTTCTCAAGCTGGTTACTACACAAAATACACATACTGTTTTCTATACAATGCACATTTTCTTGGTTATACCAATTTCATCAAAACAAACAGTTAAGTACAGTAGTAGAAACAAATTATTGAGGCATTTGTTTGGCAGCATTAAGTCTCACTTACTCTTTACCGATTCCCTAAAAGATACAAATTCAGTCTAAATTTAGGAGGTTTAACATGAAATAACTCCTTTTGCATCTGCTCCAAACTATTCTTTTCTTGAGGCCATCAAAATGTAGTCTCTACCTTTAGTCTTTCTCTTTGGTTCTTCATCCCCAGGCTTGTTTAACCAGCTACTCTTAGTTCCTTAAATTTGTTTCTCAGATTCTAGATCTTGATTTGTGTCTCTTGTAGTTTACTCTTTTGTCTCAAAATAGATGTTGCAAAATAAAGAAGACATTTTAGTTTCAGGAACATAAAGTATTTTCTTACAAATAGGTTCATCTAACTAGACACCTTTTACCTTTTTACCTCATTTTCACATTCTTAAGTTATATTTTACTTTAGCTTAAATGATACTGTTTTTGAGAAGATACCATTTTAACTGCCTCCATCTGGATTAAGAATAGGTCTGTCAAAGCTACAATTTTGATTTCAAAGATATAATTAATTACTAGCATAAGTATAATTCAAGTGAGTAAGTATATTCTTTGTAGTAAATATCAACCAGAAAAAGTCAACACAATGCATGTGAACTTGTTAGAATAGGCTACAGAGGAATATGAAATTAAGTAAATTCTAATTATAATTCAGTAGCATTTCTAACTACATATTTTAAATAACGAAGTGACTTAAAGTTTGTTGGCCTTGAAAATTGAAATATTCATCTTGAGAAAATTCACTCATGTCCCCTTCCTTATAGGAAAGGTTAAAAAACTTTGTGGACTGGAGATTTAGCTCAGTGGTTCTAGCGCCTGCCTGGCAAGTGCAAGGTCCTGAAGTTCAGTCCCGGTAACCAACCACACACAACAATACTGGGTATGGTAACACACACCCACCAGCAATCAGTACCACACACCACAGTGCTGGGCATGGTGGCCCATGGCTGTAATCCCAGCACTCAGGAGGCAGAAGCAGGAGGACTGGTGAGTTCGAGGCTTACCTGGGCTACATAGTGAGCTCAGAGCCAGCCTGAACTACAAAGTAAGAACCTGTCTCAAGGAAAAAAAAAGTGAATGTTCTGATCAAATTATATAATTTTTTTAGTATAAGTCACTGATTTTTGTATGTTGGCTCTCAATTAAAGAACATTGTTTTACATGTTATAGCCACTAATACCTAAAGTTAAATTTTACATTTCCTGTATATACAGAATGAAAAATAATTCACATAAAAGTAAGCTGAGATCCATCCAGAGCCTCATTAAATGCTCACAATATTTGAGGTATAATTTTAATTCATTCAAATTGACCTTTGTAACAGAAAATTAGAAGGTCTATTAATATTTTTAAAAAACTTATCTGGTGTTTGTTAATATAATGACATTTCATTGTCTGAAAATATGGAATCACTAAGTCTAGAGGAAACATTTTCCTTAAAAACCAAGTATATTCCTAAATCAGATTATGTAATTATATTCTTTATGATATCTTTAAGACATATTCATATCTTATACATAAACATATGACACAAACAGATACACACATGCGTGCATGTGTACACACACATATATTCCAAATTTTTATCATATTCCAAACTTTTATCATATATATTATATATATGATAAAAATTTGGAATCAGAGAAAGAGCTTGAAATAATTAGTTGACCAACTAATTAAATATTACTTTTTACAGTCCTTACTGAGGGTAAGAGATCACAGACAACTTTAATTTTCTTTCCTATTGGGTAACATTTACCGAATAATCAGCAGCAAATACAATTTAGTGTATATGAAACATTTTTAAATAGTCATCCTTTAAAAATATGTTTTATTTTTCTATACCCATGACATTTAGCGGAGTCCCAAATATATAGAGAGTTTATTTAGATGTATAAGCTTAGAAAAGCTAAAATGTACAACTAGCTGGATGATGAAATAGCAGGGAAAGTAATAATTTATTTCTCAATAAGCTACATATAAGTCACTTCTTGATTGAGAATAGGTCAAGTTATTTTGTTGTTATTTATTTCATGAATGTGTTAGGCTTGGAAACTTTTTTGTTAGTATTCTAGCCTCTGGATAAAAATTTTTAAAATTTCATTGCAATAAATGCAAAGTATGCCAAAATATATTTTTCATTTGAAATAAATCATTTTGAACAAAATGTGTATGTATTTATTTGTCTTGTATAATTTTGGCTTATTTACATTATTTTAAATTAAAAGGTATTTAATTTATGGGGTGCAGTTCCATGATATGGTATGTGTATGTAATATATAGTGTTTAAATATGAGAAAATTAATTAACTTGTCTGCTTATTATTGTTTCGTGTTGGCAAGACAAGATATACACAACCTTGGAGGCATCCTGACCTTAGAAACACAGCAGGTAGGATATGTTTTTGCTTTTACAAACCCCAGAACATCCTGTTCTCATCGTCTTTCCTTAACATCTTACTATGAGCCAAAAAAGCATGCACTCTAACTGCTGCAGTTACCCAAGTGAACCCGTACTTATTATAATATTACTAGCACGGACATTTTTTTTTTTTTTTGAGACAGGGTCTCACTTTGTAGTTCAGGCTGGCTCTGAGCTCACTATGTAGCCCAGGCAAGCCTCGAACTCATCAATCCGCCTGTCTCTGCCTCCCGAGTGCTGGGATTACAGGTGTGAGCCACCATGACCGGCTAGCACGGACATTTTGATCACTCCAACACCCTGTTGCCTTTGGAGCTATGCAATTCAACCAGTGTAGTAAATGTTCAAATATTCCCCCTTTGGATATGAGGGTAGAGACGGAATTGACTGGATAGAGTGCAGTGAAGTTAGCACCAGGACCACTCCACAGATTCCATGGGAACAAGAGAAAAGCCATTCCCAGAGTTCCCTGCTGCTGCCACTTGTGGCTCTGCCTGTCCTCCATTCCTGAACCCGGGCTTTCATTGCTGGCATCTCTGGGCTCTGCCGGGTAGGCAATTTCCAAATGTACCTTAACCTTAAACACAGAACCGAGCAGGGGAGTTTTTTCTCTGGCAGTCTCCCTCTTTGTGGAGTGTACTTACATACATCTCTTACTTACTTCTGTGGGTCTTGCTCGAGTTTTTGTTCAGAATATGAAGAACCTAAATATCCGGTGAGGTTGATACCAACTTGACAATAGAATTTGGAGCCGTGAGTTCCTCGTTTTTAGTTATTCATAAACTGCAAAATAGGTTAGTGTGAACTATACCCACCATTTTCCCCTAAAATCAGTTTATCCTTTAATACTCTTTTGAGGTTTTTGTTATCCAAATTATTAGGGGAAACGGAGAAAAAGGAAACAAAAGTACAAGCTCAACAGTACAGGGTGATTTAAGAACAAACCTGAGAGGGCCTGCTCTCCTACTGCTGAAAAGGAAAACTTTTGAAAGGGAAAACACAATTTGTAAAACTTTCCATTCCAGTAAAGGAATAAAGCTCTAGCATGCTTCTTGGAAGGCTTTGAAGTAGATGCCCCTCAACCTTCATTGTTTAACTTTATAAACTTTGTTTATAAAGCTAGGGGTGCCCTGTTGCTTTTATTACAATTGAAACTCAGAGCCTGGGCGGACTCAGCTAGCTTGTTCAGAAGTTTCTTTGTTGTTTAAAAAAAATAATAATAAAAAGAATTTCCTTGTTGTTCCTTTGTTGTTATAGTGGCTTCTCTTATAGGTGGAAATTTGTGCACTGCTCTAACAATGGTGCTTATAGTCTGTACTCTACTATCGCCTGAGACTTGTAAGCTTGTAACTAACAGACTGAATCAATGCCAATGATACGAAGTGTAATTCCATCCTGATTTCCAGAACTTTTCGTAATGGTGGCATTAAATCCTGGCTTCCGCACAGCCAAAGACCAGCTTTCTTGTGGAGAAACCCCAGGGTAGTCTGCCCACATTAGAATAAAACCTCACACTTCACCTCCACAACTCCGGAGTGCATCTCTCACTCTCCTGAACTGGCCGTGCTGAGCGCCGAGCTGCAGCAGCTGAACTACACACACTGCCTGGAGTTCTTCCGCTTCGCGTCAACCAGACAAGATCACTTCATACCGCAGCCTTTAGAGGGTCACTGGTGGGAGGGAGGTTCACTCGAAGAGGGCTGTGGCCACTTGCAAAGGACAAGGCTCCAGAGAGCACGGGAGGTGATGGTAGCCCAGGAAGACACTTGGGAAAGCACAGTGAGCAGCGGTTCCTCTCCGCAGCAGAGGTGGGGATGAGTCACTGGGCGCAGCTGTGCCGAGAGAGGGCGGAGGTTAGAGGGGTTTCTGGCGGTGGTCAGATGCCTTCCCAAGCTCCCACTAGCTCTCCTTCCTCTTCCTACCCTTCTCAGCCTTCAGGGGAGATATCATACAACCTAATCAACTGTTAAAAATTTATCCCACTCATCTTTGATATTCAATAAAACCATTCTGTTCTTATTTTTAAGTTGCTTTTGTTACAGATGTTGTTAAAGTATAAAACATGTATAGTAGATTTTATTTTTGCCCTACTTATTATAATCCTTTTACTATATACAACGTGAATAATTAGCAAATGTTTAAAAAAATAAAAATAAATAGCTATACTTTGCTAGTTCAAGATGTAAAATATTAAAATCATCTGGCCTTTTTTTTTTGAGATAGGGTCTCGCTTTGTAGTTCAGGCTGGCTCTGAGCTCACTATGTAGCCCAGGCAAGCCTCGAACTCAGCAATCCTCCTGTCTCTGCTTCCCGAGTGCTGGGATTACAGGCGTGAGCCACCACGCCCGGCACATGGCCATTTTTTTTTTGAAAGTGAATATCTTGTCTCTAATTCTTGGATCTATCCATAGTTCTTAGCATTTTATTTAATATTATGTTGCGTTCCACTTAGTTTTGTCAATAGCCTTATTTTGCTTGCTTTTGCACACTATATGTATGGTATTACACTGTATGCACCCTTATATAATTTATTGTTTGTTTATATTTTCTCAGTATTCATTTAGGTTCATGTGTGTGGCTATTATCCAATTGATTTTATTACTCTAAATTATTTAGCCAGATTTATCTTTTCTACACTTGATTGAAAATTCATTTATTTATTTATTCATTCATTTATTTCTGAAACCCTGTCTCACTTTGTAGGTCAGGCTGGTCCTGAACTCACTAAGTAGCCCAAACAAGCCTCAAACTCATAGCAATCCTCCTGCCTCTGCCTCCTGAGTACTGGGATTACAGGTGTGAGCTGCCACGCCCAGCACTGTGGTGTGTGGTACTGATTGCTGGTGGGTGTGAGTCACCATCTCGGCACTGTGGTGTATGGTTGCAAGGGATCAAACAAAGGACCTTGTGCTTGTGAGGCAGGTGCTGGAACCACTGAGCTAAATCCCTGACCCCAATAAAGTTTTGCATTTACAAACACTTCTGCTATGGAAATCTAATAATACATGATAAACTTCTAGTTATATACCTAGAAAATAAACTGCTATAGGAGATAGCATGCATTTGTTTTATATTACAGAGATACAAAATTGCTTGCCAATCTATTTCTTTCTGGGACTCTCCAATCAACAGAATACAATTATTTGATGTTTTGAGACTCAAGTCCCCATCAAACCTTTTTATGACTCACTCCTACAATTTGCTAAAGAACAAATTGTAAATGATTTTGTTTTAATATTATTTTCCTGTGATCAGTAAAAATGAACATTTTCACATACATTCTCATGATTAGGAAGAGATTTTCTTTCTAAAATGCTTGCCAGTATCTTTTTTTTTTTTTTTTTTTTTTTTTTTTTTTTTTTTTTTTTTTTTTTTTTTTTTTTTTTTTTTTTTTTTTTTTTTTTTTTTTTTTTTTTTTTTTTTTTTTTTTTTTTTTTTTTTTTTTTTTTTTTTTTTTTTTTTTTTTTTT
>PVIC010042942.1:0-15625 GCA_004025085.1 Thryonomys swinderianus | reverse complement strand
CTGTCTCTGCCTCCCAAGTGCTGGGATGACAGGCGTGAGCCACCACACCCAGCACTGTGGTATATGGTATTGATTGCTGGTGGGCGTGAGTCTCCACGCCCAGCATTGTATGTGGTTACCGGGGATCGAACTCAGGACCTTGCGTTTGCAAGGCAGGCGCCGGAACCACTGAGCTAAACCTCTGGCCCCCAAGGATAGGTATTTTTAAGATGAGTATATACAGTTGGAAAATGTTACATATTTCATACTGTACTTTATATTTGAATTCATTGAATTGTTTTCCTGTCTATAAAATAGGCCATTTTTAAACTAAAATATTGCCAGTTCATTAGAAGTACTTATAAAGAGCTCTCTTTGGGCTGGAGATTTAGCTCACTGGTTCTGGCGCCTGCCTAGCAATTGTAAGGTTCAGTCCTTGGTTCAATCCCCAGTAACCACATACAACAATACTGGCCGTGGTGACTCATGCCCACCAGTAATGTGTGCCACATACTACAATGTCAGGCTTGATGGCTCATGCCTATAATCTCAGCACTCGGGAAGCAGAGACAGGAGGTTTGCTGAGTTTGAGGCTTGCCTGGGTTACATAGTGAGCTCAGGGCCAGCCTGAACTACAAAGTGAGACCCTGTCTCAAAAAAAAAAAAAAAAAAAAAGAAGAGCTCTCCTTCATCTTTACTCCTATTATTTAGCAAACTTTATTGAAACCTCTCACATGAGTATCTCCTATGTGCCCTACACAGTATTAGTTTCTTATAAGTATGAGGACAAAGTAAAACATCCCATGTCCCCAAGGAACTCACAATATAGAAGAGACAGGTGTGCCAAAAAGTGTATCAGCACACATGTCCACATCATTACAAAATGATGTGAGTGCTGGAAGCCACTCAGCTATCACATTGGCACAGACCCACTTTGAGGTGCTGCTATATCTAACAGAGATTTCACATACATACTTTTCCAAGAAGTGGAGTGAATTGAACAGTGTAGATGGAAAGTGTTTAAAGCTGGAGGAAAATGTTCAAATTGTCATAGTCCCACACTCTGTAGAAATTGCTTTCTATAATATAGCCCTGGAAAGTGGTTATGTACTGAGAATCAACTAGTGAAATACCTAGAATCTAGGAAGCTTCATTATACCCAGCTCATTTAAAGCAGAAGGATTCATAGTTCCACTGAAAGTCTAGATCACTGAACACTGCCTGTTTTGGTGTTTATAAGAGATTTTGTTAGCAGTGTATGCTAAAAAGTTTCTTTTCATTTTTCAAGAAAGACAGTTTTTCTGAAGTAAGGTTTAAATGGAATAGTTTGCAGGCCTTTCTTTTTTTGTGTGTGTGAGACAGGGTCTCACTATTTATAGTTCAGGCTGGCCTTGAGTTCACTGTGTAGCCCAGGCAAGCCTCAAACTCAGCAATCTTCCTACCTCTGCCTCCCGAGTGGTGGGATTACAGGCGTGAGCCACCACAACCTGGCTCTGTGGCATGTGGTATTGATTGCTGGTGGGTGTGAGTCACCATACCCAGCATTGTATGTGGTTACCGGGGACTGAACTCAGGACCTTGTGCTTGTGAGGCAGGCGCCAGAACCACTGAGCTAAATCTCTGGCCTTGGAGGCTTTTTAAAAGAGGGAGCAATTTTTTATTTCGTTTTGTTTTGTTGCCTGTCATTTTTACTCTCACACCCAGGGAGAAAGATTATTTTAATGCTTCATTGGTGCTTGGTGATTATTTTAGTTCCTTCACAGGGAATTGTTTAGAGGAGTTCACGTAGGGATTCTTGGTCTATAGATACTATATGAATAAATATTTAAATGGAAGTGAAAATAGTAAGGAAAATCTAATACTAGGCTTAGACTCTGGTTGGTTCCTGTCCACATGGTATAAGCTGGGGTCCTCTATGGACTCTTTTTGCCGGGAAACCATTTGCTTGTGTGGCCCTTCGGCTCGGTTGCCAAAATTGCAATGGGCTGCTATATATCACTCATTTGATAGTCTAGCCCAAGTCACTTTATATTGTGGCTGGATCCCAAAAAAGTGAAAGTGGAATCTGCTGGGTCTTTGGAGGCTTAGCCCAGTACTGGTACCCAGTCACTTACACAGTATTCTGTTGGTCAAAGCAGGTTACAAAGCCAGCCCAAATTCAGAAGGAGGAATAGAATCCACCCTTCTGTGAGAGGAAGGGGTAGTGTCTGTATTTAGTCAGCAAAAGTCTCTAAATTCAGATCTGATTTTTTCTTACCCTTGCCAAACCTTCAGAGTTTTGATGAAGTTATCAGTTACCAAAGAAGTTTGGAAAAGGATCCTGGCAGTTCTACTCAGGATGGAGGGCAGGGAGACTGTTTATATAAATATGATTACCTACTAGTTACTTAATAAATTTGACCTTTTTGACAAATCTGTCAGTAGTCCTCTTCATGAAATGTTGGTAACTGAATGTTTGGTACTTTACAATCACAATGCATATTATATTCCACTTACATGGTAATAACCCAATTGAATTGGAAACCCTAAAAATTAAAACTTTTAGTTGCTTTGAACAAAGGTTGGGATATCTTGTCTGTAACCTCAGAAGTATAAAGTTGTCAATTTAAATCAGAAGGCAGTTCAAAGGACCACTGTTACAGATGAGGCGTGGAACCTCCACAGTCAGTTACTACGTGGTGGGCAAGGTGTTATTTTCTGTAGCAGCTACATAGATCATAGAGCTTAGAGACCTCTGCACTGCCATATTTTTTTGTGTGTATCTCTCCAGTATCAGACTCTGAGCAGAGGACTTTATACTAAAATCTCTTTTTTTTTTAGACAGGGTCTCACTTTGTACTTCAGGCTGGCCCTGAGCTCACTATGTAGCCCAGGCAAGCCTCGAACTCAGCAATCCTCCTGTCTCTGCCTCCCGAGTGCTGGGATTACAGGCGTGAGCCACCACGCCTGGCTAAAATCTCACTTTTTCCAGTGGAATCTGTCTCTTCTCTAGAAACAACTTAATTCCTTCTTACAGAATTTATGACAAATATAACATGGTGGTGTCTGTGGGCAAAGGATTAAAATAAATCAGCCTGTGTAGCAACCAAGCCCCATGTGGCCATTGGAGTTGAGTGTGAAACCACAGTTCAGTGGGAGATTTCCTTGTAGAACTGTATCTGAGAGTATGCCAGTTTTTAGTGTGAACACTCTTTACAAATGTACCATTTGTGTAGCTTTTTTATATTTAACATTTTTTGAATTAAATCATTCCCTCGAGTCCACTTCTTTGAAGAAGCCTTGGTTCTACATAAATGAAACATGAAAATAAATGACCATAATATAACTGGACAGTGTCAAACTGTTTGAAGCCTTTATAGGAGGAAGGGAGGGCAGGAAATACAGTAGGCACGCTCCTCTGGGAATGCTAAGAAGGTGTTCATAAATAATTTGAGGTATACCTAGTAATCTTTTGTTAGCATCCATAATTGGGAGATTATCTGACAAAACCTGCTTTTCAGAATATAGTATGCTGTTAGCCTCACATGAAAAAGGATGGTAATATAGATTGGAAGCTCCTTTCTCAAATATAAAGGAGCAAAATAGATCATCCAAAGGTGGCCAAATTCAGAAAGGGAAATTAGTAACTCTGTACAAGGTAGAATGTAATTAAATACTGGTTCAAAGGATAGAGAAGTTATCAGAGAGTATAAGGAGACACTAGGAACAATCTTGGAAATGGATTTTTCCAAGAAGGAATATTAGGCTTTCCGCAGGAGATACTTCCAGAGGAATAAGTAAGAAAAGGCGTTTTTTATTTGTTTGTTTTGAGACAGGATCTCACTCTGTAGTTCAGGCTGGCCCTGAGCTCACTATGTAGCCCAGGCAAGCCTCGAACTCAGTGGTCCTCCTGCCTCTGCCTCCCGAGTGCCAGGATTACAGGCACGAGCCACTACACCTGGTTTTGTGGTATATGGTACTGATTGCTGGTGGGCATGAGTCACCACACCCGGTATTGTATGTGGTTAACCGGAGATCAAACCACGGACCTTGTGCTTCCTAGGCAGGCACTGGAATGGAACCACTGAGTTAAATCTCTGGCCCCAGAAGAGGGGTTTTATGGGTGTTTGAGAGTGAGCAATGGGGCCAGAGGTTTAGGTCAGTGGTTCAGGCGCCTGCCTTGAGAGTGAGGAATGACAGGGGCAAAAGGCAGTACCATCAAAGAACCACAATACATTGAATTGGTCCATTTGAGGCTAAGCAGAGGAACAAGGAGCCTGCCTTGAAGCCATTTATGTTAGAATTTTAATGCTAAGGAATTTATAAAATTAAATATGGTTAAGTGGTTAGAAAAATTATTTTGACTGTATTAGCTCCAGGCTGGATTAGAAAAATGATTTCAGCCAGCCATGGTGGTGGATACCTGCATTCCCAGGACTTGGAAGGCTGAAGCGGGAAGATCAGCCTGGGCTACCTAGTGAGTTCAAGGCCAGGCTGAACTACATAGTGAAATCCTGACTCAAAAAGAGGAAGGAAAGAAGGAATATTAATTGATTTGACTATATTAACTCCAGGCCATATTGAGAGCCTGGTGGCCCAGAAAGCAGTTGTTTCTATGTCCAGTAGGAGGTGAGGAGGACTGCAAGACATTGGTGTCCATAGAAATGGAAGGTTGTGGTAAAAACAACGTCCAATCATGATCTTATTCTACTAGGATATGGTGACTAATTGATTACAATCAGGGAAACTCATGTTCTCTAAAACCTGCCCTATGACTCTTCAGGGATAGTGAAGTAATACAACAATTTAATTATTTGGTTTTCTTAATATAAATTTTTATCTGTGGATGACTTGTTTGCAGCCCTGAGTTGATTAATGTGTTCTGAGTCCTATCCTAAAGGTATGAGATTTCAATAAAAGCACACAAACTTGGAGAGCAGAGTTGAGTCAGTAGTTGTATCTGAGTTTTGGAAGTTTTAGAACTTGCTTTTGCATTTGGTGACTTAAAAAAAAAAAGAATAAAAAAGAAAACCAGGAGTGAGGGCGTAGCACAGTGGCAGAGTGCCCACAATACACAAGGCCCTGTGTTTACTCCCTAGCACCCAAACACCGCTTACTTATATGCTGTATGTTTGGACATGTATTTGTGTTGCATAAGAGTGTATTTTCTTTATTATTTTGCATGAAATCACACCACCATTAGAAGATAATAGATAAACCAGATTTTTATCCTGAAGGACGTTTAATAGAAAAGGATGCCTGTTTATCTGACCCCCCGTTCCATAACTCCCACATGCATCTGTGTATGAATTTGAAGGTGCCATGTAAGCCATTGGTGATGCAGTTGTATTTTTGTGTTGCCTTTTATCATTGCAGTTTGCGATGTGCGTTGTTGAGCAAATACAGTGGTCCATGGGTTCATGAACTTAATTTCTTGTATGATTTTGGAAAAGATGGTCATATTTGTGTGGTAAAGATGGCCATGGTTGAATTTGTCACCAGAGGTAGCTTACAAACAAAAATAAATTTTTTAATTGAATTCTTTATTGGTACAATTTATATACATCTCAAAATCACGTATAACATTGGGGAATTTGTACCAGTATATGACAAAAGTTAATTCTCATTTTTACCCATATCCCTACCCACCCCCACCTCCTCACCCCCTTTATACATGCTCTTTTATTTTCTTTCTGTATTATATTTATTCCTTCCCCACAAAAATAAAATTTTGCCAAACACTTCTGTTTGTGAGCCAATTTGTTTACAAACAGAAGTATTCATGAACCAGCATGCTAGTCTCATTGAAAAAGTTGTGTCATTTAGGTCATATTAGAACTAGCAAAAATATTTGAAATCTTCTCTTCTGGCACTGCTGTTATTAGTAATCACAGGGTACTGCTTTACTGAGTTCCACATCAGCTTTGAGACCATCACAGTTCCATTTCAGATGTACTCGAATTGCTTCTGTTTCAGCTAATAGTGTTAGGTACTTCCTGGGAGACAATGATGAAACAATACAGGTGGCTAAGAATAATTAGGATTTGAATTTAACTCTCACTTTTTGCTTCCATCATGTCATAGATACTATTCTCTCATTGCAGAGATGAAATATCTGACACCTAAAATTAAAGGAGGAAAGGATTATTTAGCTCATAGCTTGTAGAGGTTTCAGTCCATAATCAGCCAGCTCCAAGACAGGGTGATGAGGCAGACAAGCCATGCAGAGGAGAAATGGTTCATGGGAGCCAGAAAGTAGTAAAAGCAACAAGGGACCTTAACAGCATCTTTCTGCTCCTTTTATCTAGCCTACTAGGGTAGCATTCACACCTTTAATCCTAGTCCCCTTGAGTCTAGCACTGCACCATGAATTAATTGCAGCATCACATACTATAGATCCCCACCAAAGACCACGTAATGTTTTAGAGGGACTCTAAACACAAGCCATAACACTTCATCAAAATAAACAGGAAAGGAGGCTGGGCATTTAGCTCAGTGATTCTCACCAGCCTCACAAGTGCACGTCCCAAGTTCGATCCTCAGTACAAAAAAAAAAAAAAAAAAGCTACTCTAAAAATGAACAAGAAGGGCTGGGGATTTAGCTCAGTGGTTCTGGCGGCTGCCTCGCAAGCACAAGGTCCCAAATTTGATCCGCAGTAACCACATATTACAGTGCTAGGTGTGGTGGCTCACTCCCACCAGCAATCAGTACCACACACCACAGTGCCAGGTATAGTGGCTCATGCCTGTAATCCCAGCACTTGGGGAGGCAGAGGCAGGAGGATTGCTGAGTTCCAGGCTTGCTTGTACTACATAGTGAATTCAGGGCCAGCCTAACTACAAAGTGAGACCCTGTCACCAAAAAAAAAAAAAGAAAAGAAAGAAAGAAAGAAAGAAACAGGAAAGGAATGGTTAATCACTGAGAATAAACTTCACATCGGCTAATTTACCAAGGTGTTGCCTTTAGAACACATTTTAGTTTTCTTAGGTAGTTTCAGCTGTTAATAGAGTAACAGTCCCTGTATTTGCTCTTTATTGGTTTTATTTCTTTGATTAATGGCTTGAGTTGTTAGATGAATTGGAGAGCAAAACAACACTGTTATCTTCTTGTCATTGTTTTCTTGCCCCAGTGCTGTGCTGTCTGTAGGTATATAGTGGAACAAGCTTTTGCGTGTTTTTAAATGGCTCTGTGGAAGGGAAAGCAACCTCTCAGCATGTAAATGAAACTGAATTGTATGTTCTCTACACCCTGGCAAAAATCTTGCATTTGAAACTTTCTAGCTTAAGAATTACCCAAAGTTCAGTCAGCTTATACTGAAAGCACCACTTCTTTAGGTCTGTGACATTAATATCTTTGTTAATATGTCTGAGCATTCTAGACTTAGTAGTGTTGCTATAATACCAGGTTTCATTAGTTTCTACTGATGGTAGAAACAGTGATCTGATAATCAAATGTTTTTCCTTTACTTAATTTATCCAGAATTATTATCTATATTTTAGAAGCATTTTGATTTTGGAAAATAATTAGTGAAAGACTGACTGAGACACATGTTTCAGTGTTGTATTTAAACACATGAACAGCAGCTATGACACACCCAGGATTGATAGGTATTTGGATTTGGAGAAGTTATTACTCTCCACTGCACCTTTTTGGGCATTTTTAAGAGTTCTTATCTTAGAAGATACCATAAAACTTGTATTTGGAGAAGATAAGAACTAGATATTTACCCAAAACTTGATTTTGGATATTCAGAAGTCCTTAATGGATTTGGAAAGGAAATAATGAAAGTTAAGGTAATATATCTGAGTGTTCTGCTTTTGTTGCTGGTTTTTCATTGTTTTGATAATTATTATGCACGTGTAGCCAGCAAAATGGCTTCACATCCCAATTAAAACAATGATTTTGTGTTATGCCTGTAATCCCAGCACTCGGATGGCAGAGGCAAGAGGATTGCTAAGTTCAAGGCTTGCCTGGGCTACATAGTAAGCTGAGGGCCAGCCTGAACTACAAAGCGAGACACTGTCTCAAAAAAAAGAAAAAAATTTTTTTCAGTGTAGGGCCGGAGATTTAGCTCAGTGGTTCCGGCGCCTGCCTCACAAGCGCAAGGTCCTGAGTTCAATCCCCAGTAACCACATATAATGCTGGGCATGGTGATTCACGCCCACCAGCAATCAATACCACATACCACAGTGCCGGGCATGGCTGCGCACGCCTGTGATCCCAGCAATCAGGAGGCAGAGACAGGAGGGTTGCTGAGTTCGAGGCTTACCTGGGCTACATAGTAAGCTGAGGGCCAGCCTGAACTACAAAGCGAGACCCTGTCTCAGAAAAAAAAAAATTTTTTTTCAGAGTATCCAGTTCTTATTAGTTCCCTCCCCAAGACTAGTTTATTTTCAATTAATGCATCTTTTTAAACTCAGGATTAGTAAAGTTAAAAGAATAAATAACATATTAGTGACTTTAAAAATATTTACAATGGGAAGACAGAATTCTCAGTTGAATTTTGCTTTGTATTGGGCTTGCAGGAATTGTGGAGGCGCTTTAGTGAAGAAATGGAACAATGTATGTAATGACGGAATCTCCTTGCTAACCACTACCTTCTGCTCTCCTTGAAAAGTGAGCAAGAGATTGGGTCAGGGGAGAAGGAAAAGAAGTCAACATGAAGCTAAAGCAGCGAGTTGTGCTGTTAGCAATTCTCCTTGTCATCTTTATCTTCACCAAAGTTTTCCTGATTGACAACTTAGATACATCAGCTGCCAACCGGGAGGACCAGAGGGCTTTTCACCGAATGATGACGGGCTTGCGAGTAGACCTGGCACCTAAGCTGGACCACACCTTGCAGTCTCCTTGGGAGATTGCAGCCCAGTGGGTGGTGCCCCGGGAAGTGTACCCTGAAGAGACCCCAGAGCTGGGTGCAATCATGCATGCCATGGCCACCAAGAAAATCATTAAAGCTGATGTGGGTTATAAAGGGACGCAGCTGAAAGCCTTACTGATACTTGAAGGAGGACAGAAAGTTGTCTTCAAACCTAAGCGGTAAGTCTTCATCGTAGAAGGTATAAGTGCTAGTTGGCTGGTTAATTTACTTGGGATTTATGCAAGATTGTTCATCTCCTTTTCTTGGGTTCTTTTCAGTAAAATGAAAGGTAGACTGGAATATCTACCTACTTTTCTAGTTCTGAAAGTATTACAATTCTTTGAGGAGAAAAAATTTATAGAACATATTTTGCTTCCTTAGAAGACTGCATTTTAAAAAAAATACTGCATTTTTGACACTTAGACCTATTCATGATTTCTAATTTATCAGATATCTACTCCATGTCAGGTATAAGTACAAAATTAATTGGTTAGTAAATAAGTCTGTCACCAGAAAATGTGCAGGTACAGACAGGATATAACTACATTTCAGGGATAAAGTAGAGATGGACTAGATTTTGGATGGGTGACAACAGTTCCTTTCAGTGCTGATCCTTGATTTTTTTTTTTTTTTTTTTTTGAGACAGAGTCTCACTGTAGTTCAGGCTGGTCCTGAACTCACTATGTAGCACAGGCAAGCCTCGAGTTCAGCAATCCTCCTGCCTCTGCCTCCTGAGTGTTGGGAGTACAGGCATCAGCTACCATGCCCAGCATTGTGGTGTGTGGTACTGATTGCTGGTGGGCATGAGTCACCACGCCCAATATTGTATGTGTTTACAGGATCGAACTAGGGACTTTGTGCTTGGTAGGCAGGTGCCACAACCACTGAGCTAAATCTCTGGCCCTGATGCTTGATTCTTTTACCTGTTTTTGTTGATCAGTTTTAGGTTCACAAGAAAACTGAGAAGAATTTGTAAGGAATTCCTATTAATCGCCTTCCTACTAAATTTCTCCTATCAATATCTTCCATTAGTATAATTAATGTGGTATATAATTGGTGAGCTAATAATGATACAATTAATTATTAGCTAAAGTTTACTTTGTGTTAGAGTTCACTCTGTGTTGTCCATATACATGTTGTCTATGGGTTTTGACAAATATATAAAGACATATGCTCATCATTGTAATGCCATACAGAAGAATATCCCTGCTCTCAAAATCCTTTGTGCTCCCCCTTATCATTCTTCCTAGTGTTGAACATGGCAACTATTGTCTTACACTTTTGCTTTTTCCAATATCATATATTTGGAATTATAGCATACAGTGTAGATAGCCTTTTTCACATTGGTATCTAGCACTTAGCAATATGCATGTAAAGTTCCTACATATCTTTTTGTAGCTTGGTAGCTCATTTCTTTTTATGGCTAAGTGGTATTCTGTTGTGTGGATATACCACAGCTTATCCACTCACCTATTGAAGGACATCTTGTTCGCTTCCAAGTTTTGACAATTGTGAATAAAAGCTGCTATAAATATCCATATGCAAGTTTTTGTGTGAACCTAAGTTTTCACCTTATTTGGATAAATAACAAGAAACACAATTGCTGCAACATATGGTAAAGGTTTGTTTAGTTTTGTTAGAAACAGTCTTTCAAAGTGGTTTGGATTCTGCCTGCATTAAATGAGAGTTTTTGTTAAGGCACCAGGATTTGATGTTGTCAGTTTTTTAGATTATAGTCATTTTAATGGGTATCCCACTGTTTCTTATCCTATTTTAAGCAAAGAGTAGACTCTGTTTGTTGCCTCATTAACTGGTGTGTGCGTGTGTACACACACACATTGTAGTGATTCTTTTGGACTTCTCTGGAGATCTACAGAGGTAAGGCAATATTACAGTACAATATTTTTAAAAAGTGTTCTATGGTTAAAACTTAATGATGATTTATATTCTTTTACTAAGTTACTTACCAATGAAAGATCTTGAAGTTTGTATACTAAACATGTTTTAATTTCTCTTAGTAAGCTTGAGAGAATTATACTTTTAGATTTCTTGCTAGTGTGAGGGAAAAATACAGGGAAAAGAGGCACAAAATTCAACTCTCTTTAGCACCCAATTATCAGTAGATAAAAGGGAGCTAGGCTGTGAATCCTCTTACTATCTTCATTCCATTAACTTCCTTTTCTTTTTTTTTTTTGTTTATTTGTTTGTTTGAGACAGGTTCTTGCTACATAGTTCAGATTGGTCTTAACTCATCATGTAGTTCAAACTGGCCTCAAGTTTGCAGCAATACTTCCACCTCAGCCTCTTGAGTACTGGGTTCATAGGCATGTGCCACCATGCCTGGATCATTAGTTTTTTTTTTCATATTATGTTTTAACATTGTAAGTCTGACTGTTACTAGTTGAACTGCTTTTCACTCATATTGTCACTGTGCCCACCAAACAAAACCATTGTCCACAGCCTAATTATCAAGAACCCCACCATCAGGCCCTCCTCTCTGTACTGTGCCTTAGGCTCCCTTTCTGCCTTTTTTTCTTGTTTTTATGGTACTGGGGATTGAACTCAGGACCTTGTACTTACCGGGAAGGGACAGTACCACTAAACTACATCCCTGGCCCTTCCTTTGCTCATTTTTCCTATCATACTGGGCCCCACCCTCTCCCACCTCTGCTGAATAGTTGGTGACTACTCCCAGGTGCAGGATAGTTTCCTTGCCCACCCAGGAAGGTGTGTAAGCTCCTGTAGAAGGTGTTAATGAGGGGCCAGAGGGTTAGCTCAGTGGTTCCAGTGCGTGCCTTGCAAGCGCGAGGTCCTGAGTTCGATCCCTGGTAACCACATATAATGCTGGGTGTGGAGACACGCCCACCAACAATCAACACCGCATACCACAATACCACAATGCCAGACGTGGTGGCTCACGCCTGTAATCCCAGCACTCGGGAGGCAGAGACAGGAGGATTGCTGAGTTCGCGGCGGCTTGCCTGGGCACCATAGTGAGCTCAGGGCCAGCCTGAACTACAAAGCAAGACCCTGTCTCAAAAGAAAAAAAAAAAAAAAGGTGTTAATGATCACTGCGCATCCTGACCTGTACTACTTTACATCAGACACCACAGACTGAGGAAGGTGGGGTGTACATTTAAGTATTTATACAAATTGACTCCAGTCCCTAAATAGCCAGCAAAATGCTATTCTGACCCCCAGGGCCTCATAAACTATTTAGTCCTGCTCTTAAGTGCAAATTAATGCCCTTTCTCAGACTCTGATGTCCTTCACTAGAAGGATGGGAGTGATTAATTGGCAATTACTTGATGATTCTGTCAGTGCCTTAAGATGGATCATTCTCTGCTGAAAGGAGGATGTAAGTTCTCACTGCTAACTCAAGACAGGCACCTTTTTTTAGTAGCCACTGTGGTTCCAGCATTTCTGGAGCCTGGTTGTCCATGTCCTACTCTCAGAAGTAGGAGATATGTATGGGTAGATGGCATGTAAAGTAGCACAGTGATTTTTTTTATTTACCTTATAAAATCTATCAGTCTCTCTTGCTCTCTTTTGCTATATCTATTCTGGAAGTAAATTGATTTTTATGGGCCAAAACTGAAGTTATGGTGGAAAAGGAACAAGAAGGCAGGGGCCTAGGACTGGATAGAAGTTAATGAATACTCTTAAAACATAAAGAATGATAAATTTGGGTATTTATACTCAAATGGATATACCTTGGGAACATACTCATAAGTGAAATAAATAGAACACAGATGTGTAAATACCATAACTTTTCTCTAGTATAAAAAACTAAAGGTATAAATGAATGCCAAAATGTATGATAGGTAATGTGAAATAGGAAGCAGACATGCAAAAGGAAAAGGGAAAGGGCAGTTAGGGGAAATTAAAGAAGGGATGGAAAAAATTTGATAGTGAAAAAAGGAATCAAAGCTTGTATATGGGGGCAGGGTTGTAGGGAGGGCAAGGGAATGGGGAAAAAATGAGAATCAAGACGTGTCATGTAAATTCTCAGTGTTGAATGTGATCATATTGGATGCATAAATTGTACCAATAAAGTCAATTTTAAAAATCTTAAAACAGACTGAACAAGACTTTGCAGATGAGCTAGTCTATTCATTTTATGTGGGGAAAATAAGATCCAGATTCTGAATTTCCATATTTTATATTGCCAGAACATAAGCTATGGATTCATCTCCTAACTCCACTGCTGTTCTTTCATTTTGGTTCTTCCCTTCTTCTCCCACTTACTCCCAAAGTACCTAGATTCTTCTACAGTTTTACATTTCACTATAGATATACACTAAACTACTCTAATATTTCATTCTAATAATGGAGGGTACTATACTCATCATGTATCTTGCTGTGACTTGTTAAAGTTCTAAAAAAATATTCCAGGACATTCCTGCCTTGATAGACAAACTAAACCTCTCTTCTAAAAGTGTTTTTAGGGCCAGGGATGTAGCACCTGCCTGGCAGGCACAAGGCCTTGAGTTCAATTCCCAGTAGTGTGTGCAAAAAAAAAAAAAAAAGTGTGTAGTATCAGTTTTTACTGCAGTGATACTTAAAAATTGACTTTAGGACCGGAGGGTTAGCTCAGTGGTTCCGGCGCCTGCCGCGCAAGCGCAAGGTCCTGAGTTCGATCCCCGTAACCACATATAATGCTGGGCATGGAGACACGCCCACCAGCAATCAACACCGCATACCACAGTGCCGGGCATGGTGGCTCACGCCTGTAATCCCAGCACTCAGGAGGCAGGGACAGGAAGGAGGATTGCTGAGTTCGCGGCGGCTTGCCTGGGCTCCATAGTGAGCTCAGGGCCAGCCTGAACTACAAAGCAAGACCCTGTCTCAAAAAAAAAAAAAAAAATTGACTTTAAATTTAGAAGCAACCAATGTAAACCTAAGTAATTATTTGCACTAGGAACACAAAAATGCTGGGCCTAGTGGTGTGCATGCCTTAATCCCAGTCCTTGGGAGGCTGAGCTAGGAGAATCGCTGTTAGTTCAAGGCCAGCCTGGGTTACACAGGAAGTCAAGACCTGCCTGAAATATATAGTGAGACCCTGTCTCAAAAAACAAAGCAAAACAAAAATTAAACTTTTATAAGCCTACCACAGCCATTCTGGTAAGCAAAAGTTCTGTTTCTTCAGTTCAGTCTAATACACATTTTAGTAGACATTAAGCACTGACTCTAAGTTTAACACCGTGCTAGCAATACAAAATGCTTCTTGCCTTCCAGAAAATTACTTTGTAGTTGTACTTAAACCACGGTGAACAACCTTTAGAGTGGTAAAATAACATCTCCCATGTTTTATTCATAGAATGACTGCTGAGGCTGATACAGAATTCTAGTTTCTTTCTCTACCTTGTCTTCCCTTGGCTAACCCACAACTGTTCTCAGGGTGTATATAGAACAGACTCAGGCTTGCTAAAGTGTGTACTGTGCTTCCTGTGCTGTATGCTGGGTACTGATGCAATTCATGTCTACAGCTGTGCTTCATTTCCCTTTGCTAGGTATAGCCGAGACTATGTGGTGGAAGGGGAGCCATATGCCGGCTATGACAGACACAATGCAGAGGTGGCAGCCTTTCACTTGGACAGGTAAGTACAATCCTAATAGTCTGTGTCCACTTTTTTTCCTCTTAGAATCAATCTCAGTCTCTTTCCCTCTCTGTCTCTATCTCTGTCTCTGTTGCTTTCACAATCCTAAGATTGATTCTAGGGCCTTATATATGCCAGACATGCACTTTACTGTTGAACTACATCTCCAACCCTTTTAAAAAATTTAGTTTGAGACAGTGTTGCTAAATTGCCCAGACTGATAATCCTCCTGTCTCAGCCTCCTTAGTGACTAGGATTACAGCCATCTTCCACCATCCCAGGCAAAAAAATCTCAAAGAGGACCACACTAATAACTTGGAATTGTTACCTATTTTGGGTAGCTAATTGACTGGTTCCATTATATTTATGAATCCCTTGTAATCTGGATGATACTGGGAATAACAGTAAATATTTTAACTTTAGATTTTTACCTTTATTTCATTTTATTGCTGGCATGTTTTTTATCCTTATCCTGACTGAAGATATTCTTGCTAAATAAAATGGCAGGATAAAATGCAAAGTTTGAACTCATATCTCTGAATTGGTCATTAATTGGGCATTGGTAGCCCTATTGTTTGTTTTGTTGTTATATTGACTTATATACTGGAAACATGTAGCCTAAAATATGTATTGCATTTTTTTTTTAATTTTCACAGGCAAGTTCAAAAAACAGAGTAATTGTATATATTGATCCACTTTCCCATTGCTGGGACAGATGTCTGATACATAGTTTCAAGGAGGAAAGTTTATTTGGCTCACAGTTTCAGGAGTTTTGGTCCATGGTTGGCTGGTTCTGTTTCTGTGGGTCTCAGGTGACATTTTTGAGACAAATTTCACTGTGAAGTTCAGTCTGGCTGGCCTTGAACCTATTTTGTACTCCAGTCTATTCTCAAACTCATAACAATCCTCCTTCCTCAGCCTCCTGAGTGCTGGGATTACAAGCATGTGCCATCACTGGTAATTACTGTATTATTAGTAAATTGTTAGTAAGAAACTTCTTCAATGAATTGTCTGATATTTACTCTTCTCAACAATTCTTTCAGTCTGGCATATTGATAGACTTTAAAAAATTTCTTACTGGGTCAGAGATTTAGCTCAGTTGTTCCAGAGCCTGCCTCACAAGCTCAAGGTCCTGAGTTCGATCCTGGTAAGCACATACAGTGCTGGGCGTGGTGACTCATGCCCACCAGCAATCAATACCACATACCA
>PVIC010042941.1:0-15625 GCA_004025085.1 Thryonomys swinderianus | reverse complement strand
TACAACAATGATGAGATATTACTATACATTTATCAAAATAATAAAATTAATAATAATAATATCAAATGCTAGTGTTAGTGTAGAAAACCTGAATGACTCCTATATTCTGATAGCAATGCAAAGTGGTACCGTCACGCTGAGAAAGTTTGATAATTTATTCTAAAAACTAACTTCAAAGGGGAAGAGGAATGGGGGCAGGGAAAGCAAGAAGGGCAATAAAAGTTTTGAGGGCAAAAAGGATAAAATGGAAACAAAGCTTATATATGTGGGGGCAGAGGGCCTAAAGATGGAGGAATGGGAAAAATATTATATATCATGTACAGGTACAAATTTTCAATGATGATGCGATCATAATGTATATGTAAAGTGTACCAATAAACTCAATTTTAAAAATGGAAAAATCAGGGAAGAAAGAGGCACTAAAAAAAAAAAAGGCTAAACATATTTACCATACAACCCAGTAAATACACTTTGGAACTTTCATTCCACAGAAATGACAACGTTTGTCTACAAAGAAACAAACAAAAAGTAACACACACACTCAGGCTCTTCTTTAATACCAGCCAAAGACTGAAATAGTTCAAATGTCTTTCAGTAGGTGAACAGCTAGACAAGGTATTATACACCCGTGCTATGGAATGCTATTCAACAATGAAAAGAAATGAACTATTAATACACAAAACAGCTTAAATGACCACCCAGGGAATTATGCTGACTGAAAAAGCCAACACAAGCACATATATGCTGTACGATTCCATCCGATATAAGCAGTCTGTACCTGGAGAAGTATTACTGTCATAATACTGGGCTAGGAGCCAGGAAAGTCAGGACAAACAGCCTCCTCCAGACTACATACAAGCAGCAACCAACCTTTGTAATTCATCGCTTGGCCTTCCTGAATGTTTTTGTCTTTCCTAAAGATGTGGGAGAAAATGACAGTAGCTCCCAGGGTGTTTTAAATCCCCTTTTAGTATTCCAGACTAAATCTCCATCATCTTCCTTGCAATTTTAGAACTGAAAGAAACCTGAGAGACTACCACTCCTCTTGTGTCTGATCACTGCAATTACTTGTTTCATGCTGGAAAAAAGTAGAGAATGTAGAGAAGTGTTTACTCCACCACACAATTAGTAGGTTTTAAGAGGTCACAGGAGCAAGGAGCACTTCTTTCTGTTCACTTTTAATCTCTCATGACTAGCACATCAGCTGACTGCACAGGTGGGGAGCCCAAGAAATGATCTGAAATGAAAAAATCCTCTTAAAGTCTTAACAAGGTGAATCTAATCTCTCTCTTTCCTCCCTCTATTTCCTTCTTTCTCTGTCTCTGTCTCTGTCTCTGTCTCTCTCTCTCTCTCTCATACTTATAGATTTGGGGGTATGATCATTGTATTTACTTAACCATATAATTGCATTATTAATCAATTGGGTTAATGAGGAATTTAACTCTACCTAAATTGCAAGCTTATGAAGTACTTCCAACAAGTGTTCAATAACTACAAGAATAGCTGAATGAGAACAGTATATTATATGAATAGTAAAGTCATTACATAAAATAAGTAAATAATAGAATTTAATACATAAAGAAAATAAATACATAAAGTATTTGGGAGAGACAGAAATACTTATCCATTTGATTATGCCTTTAACCTCCAGAGTTTTCAAAACTCTATTCCAAGACTTTGCATCCCCATTTCTGCTGTTTGTTTTCCTTTTCCTGTCTGAAGCATTTTTTAAGAGTGTTGATATAATATAAGCCGATCTCTTGGAACAAACTGTCACCTTCTAATACTTGTGATTTAATGACAGTTGTTTGTTCAAGTATTCCCACCTCCACAATCATCTCTGTAGAGGAGACAAGTGTCAATAAAGAACACCTTTTTATTTAGTCATTTAAAAACAAAGCACAAAGCACAAAAAAATAAAACCTCTTTATATTCAACCATTCAAGGTTATTTTTTAAACTCAAAATGATAGGGAGGGCAGGGGAATGGGAAAAAGTAAGAATCCAGATGTGTCATGTGGTGGCACAAACCCTCAATGTTGAATGTGATCATAATGTATGCATAAAATGTACCAATAAAATCAACTTTTAGAAAAAAGACATTTTAAAAAAGAACCAAAAACCTATACTGATTTCTTTTTTTATTTAAATCTTTATTGGTACATTATATACATACATTATGATCACATTCAACATTGAGGGTTTGTGCCACCACATGACACGATCTAATTCTCATTTTTTCCCATTCCCCCACCCACCCTGAAATCCCTCACCCCTATATACATAAGCTTTGTTTCCCTTTTATTGCCATCATATTTTTCTTCCCCTTGTTGCTCATCCCTATAGAATATTTTTTATTTCACAATATCTACCACTTTTCTATAAAATGGACTTTTACTCTATGTCATAAAGAATGATGTTTGAATCATTTATATTCAAATGGATGTACATACTCATAAGTGAAATAAATAGGTCACAGATCTGTAAATATCATATCTTTTCTCTGATATGAGAAACTGAAGATGTAAATCAACTTTAGAATATATGGTAGATACTGTACTAATTTATTTATGATTAGCATATCCACTGATCTCTTGGTTCCATCATACTACGAGGCTATTGCAATTTTTTAAAAAAATTCTGGAGTGCCGGGCGTAGTGGCTCACGCCTGTAATCCCAGCACTCGGGAGGCAGAGACAGGAGGACTGCTGTGAGTTTGAGGCTTGCCTGGGCTACATAGTGAGCTCAGAGCCAGCCTGAACTACAAAGTGAGAACCTGTCTCAAAAAATAAAAATAAAAATAAATTTCTGGAGTTGTGAGTCTTCCAAGTATCACAGTTTTCTTCTTTTCAATATAGATTGTAAGCTAGAATAGTCACAGGAATTGAATGAATAGCTACCGATAATTTAAAACACCAAGTGGCATTTAACTTTCAGTTTATAAGTGTTAAGTCATGCATTAGCAGAATTATGTGACATTTTCACCTATAGTCTTAACCTCTTTCTAGAACTATGGACTCAAATACACAGCTGCCTATTTGACTGATATCTCCCCTTAAATATCTATGTACAATTATTGAAAATTAACATATTTGAAGTAGTTTCCTGGTTTCTACACCCCAATTTTATTTTCCTTCTTAATACTAGTAAACAGTACACTCTGACTACAACTGCTAAAGAATAACTCTAAACTATACACTTGATCTATTCTTTTCCCTCGTCAGTTCACTCTCAAGTCTTATCAATTTTACCTCTAAAATACATGACACCTATAGTTCCCATTCCTTGTCATTGTTCCCTTTACTCTTAACTATCTTACCACCAGCACTTAAGACCATTGTCCAGCTATGAGTGTCCATGTTTGCTCCCCTGTAGTCCTCAGACAAATGTGCAAAACAGGACAGAACAGTCTTTCTTTCCATTTTTGTCCTCAGCTTGCTTCTCAGGGCCCAGTCTTGGTGAGAATGTAGAGATGACAGAGGGCCCATCTGCCAATGAGTGGCCAAGAAACCATTTTTCTACAAATTACTCTCTCTGGGATAAAGTCTTCTTAGAACACAGCAAAGCTTATGTGTCCAGATGGTAGTAGGCTTGGTAATAAGTAGTTCTTATGTCAAAACTTGACTGTATTCCCATGCTCACCAGCTTCCAAGGCAGGGCCTTTTCAGCGGCTGGCACTTGCTGTGTCAGTGGGCTCCCGGGAAAAAGTGAGGTCTGTATTTTCAGTGTGCGGAGTCCTGTGGCTGTCCTTTACTGATCTGGTTTCACCCTCCACTCCTGTAAACTCACACTGTATTGCCCACATCTCCTGTGTGACTCTGAGGGGCGAAATGCTGCAGTGGACTCTCAGCTTCTGTCCATCTCTGCCCACAGAAGCCCCATGGCAGACCTGCTAGCATACAACGCAGCTGACTTCTATTTTTCCACCTGGTAGATTTAAAAACTCCTGTTGCCAGCAAGGCACAATGGAACCAAGACTCGTGGAAACTTCTTCCCATCATCTCTGTTTTTATCATTGATCAGCAATTTCTAACAAAGCTTTACACTAGAAGATTTTTAATATGAATAAGATGTAGCTTCTCTAACTGAGGAGCTCATCCAATGACAGGAAAAGTGTTTTTTTTTTTTTAAGTCATTCAGTTTTGGCCATTAATATCCACAAGAGAGAAATTTGGATCCAAGGTGAGGCCATTTATGAATAGTAAATGGAGAATCAAGGCAATGTTACAATATCACAATGCAATTATCTCCACAGCTTTGACAGCTTTCTTATTTTAAGAAAAGAATACCTCATAAATGAACCAATTACAGTAGTCAACTAATCAGGGAAGAATCACACTACTGTTTGGTATACACAGAATTAAGAAAGCTAACCAAGACAAAAATAAAAATTTCTAATCTTTTTTCTATTCAGAAAACTGGCCTTTTTACAAAAGGGAAAATCCAATTTAGTAAAATTATGTCTTAGAATTTCAAAACAATCAGTCTTTACAGATGAGCTCCTGAATTCGGTACAAATTTCATAAGTGCTCAAATAGATAAATTATACATGAATATCCAGAAGAATATTCTTAAATTCTCATATAACCTGAAATTGAAAACAACAGATCTCTAGGGACTTGAGTTAAAAGTTTATCCATCAATGTGTAGGCAGAGTTACAGAACATCCATAAGGGTTGTACACGTGGGGCACACAGTACAAACTGACAGTGATGATAAATTGTGTAACACATCTTAACCCCTTCAGTATACAAGCTATGTGCACACATAGTAATTCCTCCTTGTGTCACATATTTCCCTTGAAATATGGAAGGAAAATGTCCAGTTAACCCACTTTATTTTTTGTGACAGAATCCTGAAATTAGCTGATGTAACTCTCTCTCTTTCCCAAGGAAGCATGAAATTGAATTCTCTTTCTCTAGAAAAATAAAGATTCATAGAAAGTATTCTATGTGCTACTTAAAAGACTGCCTTACTCCTTGATCTTCTTAGATTATTTTAATAACAAAGGGCAGTGCTCATCCACACCACTGATAGTCAATGCTTTAGTGTTTTCCAATACATATGAATAGATAGCCAAATATTATTAGCTATTTCCTTTGAAGTTTACATGTGAAAAATGAAAATCAACCCAAACAAACAATAAAATACTTATTAAAAAGATAAAATTCAGAAAGAACTAATTTTGGGGAGAAGACTATAAATACTCCAAAATTAAAAGAAGATATTTTATCTTTAGTAAAGAAACAATGCATGAAAAACAATAATGTCAGAATAAACAGTAATTCCTGAAAACTAAAAATGGCAAAAAATTTTAAATCTGTCAAAAATTTAAAGGACAAGACTGGAAAATCTTCTAGAAATTAGGGAAAACAAAAGAGTAATGGGAAAATATTTGAAATGGAGAAAGAGAGTGAAGAAAATAAGAATATTAATCTTCAATATTTAAAATGAAAAGAAAAATTATACAATAATACAAGAATATTTCTCAGGATTATAGGATCTAGATAAAAATCCCATTAAATGTCCATAACAAAAATGGACTTAAAGAATCACACCAAGGTAACATCCTATAATTTAAAGGCAGTGAAAATAATCTTACTTTTTCCTGGGAGGCTAAAAGAGAGAGAACCAAATGGCTGCAAATCTTCCCCAATATCAATATTGGATGTCAGAAGATGATTGAAAGAAATTCATCTATTCAAAATTAAGAAAGAAAACTATTAATCTAGGACTAGATGTCCCAATAAACAACTACAAAGGTGCTAGCAAAAAGAATTTTTTAATTGCATTCTTTATTGGTACAATTTGCATACATCTCAAACTCACACATAACATTGGGGAATTTGTACCAATATATGACATAGCTAATTCTCATTTTTACCCACATTCCCACCCGCACCTCCCCACCCCCTATATACATGCTCTTTTATTTTTTTTAAGAATCATATTTATTCCTTCCCCTAATTACATCCCGACACCAAATTTCCTTTGGAAATTTCCCATTGTGAAAAGATTGTCATACTACTAGAGCTCATTTGCATCTAACAGTGCTCATATCAATGAGAAGACCCGGTATTTGCCTTTCTGTGCTTTACTGATTTCACTCCTTAGTGTGTCCTCCAGGTGCATCCATTTGCACATAAATAAATCAATCTTGTAATTCTTTATGTCAGAATAGTACTCCATTTTATTTAAAAAACACACACACACACACATCTTCTTTATCCAGTCTCCAGTTGATAGACATTTGGGTTGTTTCCAAGGTTGAGCTATCACAAACTGAGCTGCTGTGAACAATGGTGTACATCTGTCTTTCCACTGTGATTTTCTAAATTCTTTTGGGTATATTCCTAGCAAGGGGATGCCAGAGTCAAATGGGACCCTAGTCCCAGTTTTCTGAGAAATCTCTACACAGATCTCCAAAATGGTTGCACAAGTCTGCAATCCCACCAACAGTGGAGAAGGGTTCCTTTCTCCCCACAGCCTCACCAGCATTTATTGTTGGTTGATTTTGTAATAGCAGCCATTCTTTTTGGAGTGAGATGAAATCTCAGTGTTGTTTTCATTTGCATCTCTCGAATGACCAGTGATGTTGAACATTTCTTCATATGTTTCTTAGCTGCTTTAACTTCTGCCTCTGAGAAGTGTCTGTTCATTTCAGATGCCCATTTTTGAATTGGGTCGTTAAACATGGGGAGGCTGTTCTGTTTGAGTTCTTTATATATTGTAGATAATAGCCATTTGTCTGATAAACACCTAGTAAAGATTTTTTTTTCCCAAGTCGTTGGTGGTCTTTTGGCAGTATCAGTGACTTCTTTTGCTGTGCAAAAGATTTTCAGTAGAACGAGATCCCATTTGTTGATTTTTTCAGCTAGCTCTTGTGCTATAGAGCTTTTATTCATAAAGTCTCTGCCTAAGCAAATGTCTCCAAGAGTTTTACCTAACGTGTGTTCCAGCAGGCTTGTTGTTTCTGTTTTAATGTTTAAGTCTCATATCCACTGTGAGTTTAGTTTTGTGCATGGTGAAAGAGATAGGTCTAGCTTTAGCTTTTGGCAAGTTGAAGCCCAATTTTTCCAGCACCATTTGTTAAAAAGGCTGTCTTTCCTCCATTGAGGATGTTTGGCTCCTTTGTCAAAGATAGGTGGTTTAGAGTACCCGGGTTTGTTTCTGCAGCTTCTAATCTATTCGACTGGTCCTCGGGTCTGTTACTTTGCCAGTACCATGCAGTTTTTATCACAGTGGCTTTATAGTAGAGTTTTAAATTGTGGATTGTAATACCCCTTCCGTGTCGTGGTTGCTTAGAATTGCTTTTGCTATTCTAGGTTTCTTGTGGTTCCAGATGAATTTTTGTATTATTTTCTCTAGCTCCATGAAGTATAGCATTGGGATTTCAATTGGAATTGCACTGAATCTGTAGAGTAGCTGTGGAAGTATAGCCATTTTGACGATGTTGGTTCTCCCTACCCAGGAACAAAGGATATCTTTCCACTTTCTGATTTCCTTTTCTATCTCATTATTCAGAGTCCTATAGTTTTCAGAGTAGAGTTCTTTCACTTGCTTTGTTAGGTTGATTCCTAGGTATTTCATTTTTCTGGGTGCTACTGTGAAAGGGATTGACTCCCCAATTTCTCTTTCAGTGAGTCTGTTGTTTGTGTAGGCAAAGGCAGATTTTTGAGCATTAAGCCTGTATCCAGCAACACTACCAAATCTGGTAATTAAGTCTAGTAGTCTTTTGGTTGAATTTTTAGGATCCTCTAGGTAGAGTATCATATCATCAGCAAATAATGACAGTTTAACTTCTTCCTTACCTATCTTTATTCCTTTTATATCTTTGTCCTGCCTGATTGCTATGGCTAATATTTCCAGCACGATACTGAACATAAATGGAGAAAATGGACATCCTTTTTTTGTTTCCTGATCTTGGTGTAAGGGGTTTCAGTTTTTGCCTATTAAGTATGATGCTGGCTGTTGGTTTCTCATAAATAGCTTGTATTAAATTGAGATAAAGTCCATCGATTCCAATTCTCTATAGGGTTTCAATCATAAATGGGTGTTGGATTTTGTCAAATGCTTTTTCTGCATCTATTGAGATAATCATATGACTTTTGTCCTTGAGTCTGTTAATATAGTATATTATATTGATTGATTTACGTATGTTGAACCAGCCTTGCATCCCTGAAAAAAATACGACTTGATCAGGGTGTATGATTTTCTTGATAATTCTCTGTATTCTGTTTGCAAGTATCTTATTGAGGATTTTTGTGTCAATGTTCATTAGAGAGATTGGCCTGTAGTTTTCTTTTTTGGTGGGATGTTTCCCTGCCTTTGGAATCAAGGTGATGGTTGCTTCAAGGAATGATTTGGGGAGTACTGCCTCCCTTTCAATTTCATTAAAGAGATTGAGAAGTACTGGTATTAACTCTTCTTTAAAAGTTTTGTAGAATTCAGCAGTGAAGCTGTCAGGACCAGGGCTTTTCTTTGTTGGTAGATTTTTTTGTTACATTTTCAGTTTCCCAGATTAATATCGGGTTGTTTAAGATGTTTATATCCTCTTCATTCAACTTTGGAAGTTCATATGAGTCTAGGAATCTATCCATTTCTTCTAGATTTTCCATCATCTTGGAGTATAGATTTTCAAAGTACATGTTTATTATCCTTTGGCCTTCTTCTGGATCTGTGCTGATTTCCCCATTTTCATTCCTTATAGCATGGATTTCAGCCTTTTCCTTCCTTTATTTGATAAGCTTGGCTAAGGGTCTGTTGATCTTATTTATTCATTCAAAGAACCAACTCTTTGATTCATTGATTCTTTGTATTGTTCTATTTGTCTCCATTGCATTAATTTCTGCTCTGATCCTTATAATTTCCTATCTAGTATGTGCTTTGTGTTTGCTTTTCTCCTCTTTTTCTAATTTTCTGAGGTTTATCATTAGATTGTTTATTTCGGTTTGCTCTATTTTCCGATTGTATACATTCACTGCTATGAATTTCCCTCACAGAACTGCTTTCATTGTGTCCCATAAATTCCTGTATGTTGTGCTGGTGTTGTCGTTTAGTTGTAGAAACTGTTTAATTTCTTCTTTGGCCCATTGGTTGGTTAACAGAGTGCTGTTCAATTTCCATGTGTTTGTGAGGATCTTGGAATTTCTTCTGCTATTCATCTCCAGTTTCAAGGCACTATGGTCTGAGAGTATGCAAGGAATAACTTTGATTCCTTTGCATTTACTTAAGCTTGTTTTATGGACTAGAATGTGATCTATATTGGAGAATGATCCATGAGCAGCTGAGAAGAAGGTATATTCTTGCTTTGTAGAGTGAAAAATTCTGTAGACATCTAATAAGTCCATTTGCTCAAAAGTTTGATTTAGCTCAAGTATTTCCTTATTGATTCTTTGTCCAGTTTGGTGCATAAATATTTATGATTGTTATTTCTTTCTCTAAGATAGTTCCTTGTATGAGGATATAGTGACCTTCTTTATCTCTTTTAATCAGTTTGGGTTTGAAATCTATTTTATCTGTAATCAAAATAGCCACTCCTGCTTTTCTGCAGTTTCCTGTGGTGTGGAGGATTGCTTTCCAACCTTTTCTTTTCAGTCTATGGGTTTCCTTCTGAATTTGGTGTATGCAGCAGATTGTAGGATCATGCTTCTTGATCGAGTCTGCTAGTCTGTGTCTTTTACTTGGCCCATTGAGGCCATTGACATTAATGGTTATGACTGATATGGACACATTCAGAGCTGTCATGTTTCCCTGTTCTTGTTTTTTTTTTTTTTCTTCTTCCTTGCTTTTCCCCTTTTGTATTTAGTTTCTTGTTTGCCCCAAAGAATTCACTCTCCTGGGTCTCATGGGTATTGAATTTTCTGTGTTTTTTTTCCAAGATGTTCTTTAGGATGTTTTGGAGTGCAGGTTTCACATTTGTGAAGTTTTTCAAGTGGTCTTTGTCATGGAAGTATCTTATTTCCCCATCTATTCTGAAAGATAGTTTTGCAGGATACAACAGTCTAGGTTGGAGGTTGTTTTCCCGAAATGCTTGAAATACTTCCCTCCACGCTTTCCTTGCATTGAGTGTTTGTGTTGAAAAGTCTGCTGTGATCCTAATGGGCTTCCCTTTGTAGGTGATTTTCTTCCTTTCTCTCACTGCTTTCAGTATTTCATTCTTTTGTTGTGCATCTGAAAAGTTGATAATTATATGTCTAGGTGTAGATATTTTTATGTCATGGTCTTTTGGAGTCTGATAGGCCTCATTTGTCTGTATGTCTATGTCTTTTCCTGTGAAGTTTTCTGTTGTTATCTCTGATAATATCTTTTTTATGTCTTTTACACTGTCTTCTGCTTTCTCAGTGACTCCAATCAGTCTTATATTATTTTTCTTTGAGTCATCTAGAAGCTGTTGAATTGATTTCTCATGGTCCCTTGCTCTTTTCCATAGATTATATCTTTCCTGCTTGTTGGCTGCTATGCTGTCCTCTAGGTCTGAGATTCGGTTCTCTGTTTCATTCATCCTACTTCACAAGCTTTTGTTCTCCTTCATCATTCCCTGGAGCTCTGCTTGAAGCTGTTTAAAAGGTTCCATTGCTTCTGCTATCTTGTATTCTTGTATTGGTCTCTTCTTTAATCACCTTTCACTGTAGACAGTATTCCTGTTTTGATCTCAGAGATGAGTTCTGATTTCCATTTTACTATATCTGCTTTAGTTACCATCTCCAAGAGTCCTGGTGTTTCAGTTTCAGTTTTCCCTATTTCTCTTTTCTCTGAATTTCCAGTTGGTGGTGATCTTTGTGTCTGGTTTTTGGTATATTTTCTCATTTCTACTCTTCCGTTGTTACTAATGCTATTCTTTGCCTGATGACAGGGCAAAGTTTGTTGCAGGTCTCTTTCTTTTTATTATCTAGGGCTCTTTGGATGTGGCACCTTCCTGGGGTGTCCTCCTTGAATGTGTAATGACTCTTGAAAGTTCTGAGTTCTGACACATCACGGGAGGTATTTGAGCAGAGCAATCACATCATGTTTGTTATCATAATACAATCAATACCAATATCAGTATTTGACAAATAAAATGAAAATTTTTGTTTAATCATATTCTGGAGACTTTGAGCTTATGAGTTACCTCTTTGTCCATATGCCCAAATTTAGAATTAATCAGCAATGTGCAAACAACATGTAGATCATATATGCACCCACCGAACCCTTTGGCAATAAGAGGTCACTGGGGAATCAGGGAGGTAGGGGGACAGGAGACTGAAATAGGCTCGGCAGATTTATGAAGATCACCTATACTCTAGAACCTCATATATGCCAGTGGGTAATAAAGCATAAAAGGGTGTATATAAAACAGTACCAACTGTATGCTATAAGAACGTTGGAGACTTTGTACATCTTCTCATAGTAGTATAGGAGAAGAAATAGGGCACCCTAAGAGTCTTTTACCTCTGGGTATTGCTTCTGACAAGAAGAGAGGAGAGGGTGTGGGGTCAAGAGGTAAGTAGAGGGATCTAGACTTCCCAAGGGCAAACACTAAATCCAGTACTTCCTTGTTCAACTTTAGTGATGTGTGAGCTGCAAACTTCTTGTGCAGCCCCTCATCCTGTAGCATTCCTAGTTGCAGCTCTCATGGCATCTTTCTTGGGCTAGCTTTGCCGACTACCTGCTGCTTTCCTCAGTAGATGTTCTGTGTTCCTCTCCAGCTGTCTTGCATCTCCACTTGCAGCTTCACTCACACAAGTTCAAGACCTCTCCACACATGGCCTGACCTCACAGAGCTTCAGGAATCTGTGTGGAATCCTCCATGGCTTACTTAGTATCTTGAACATGTTGCAACTTGAAAGTCATTCTTAGGTCTTCAGCTACTTGGTTTTACAAATTACAAAAATTCACATCGTACTTCAAAGTACACTGTACAGAAAAAAAAATAAGAAAAGAGCTTCAAGGATTCTTTTGTTTTTTTTTATTGCTTATGAAAGAATCTTGTTAAACGGCTTCTCTAGACTATTTCTAAATTATTAATAAATAGGTTTTTGCTCCCTGACTAGATTCTCAAACTTTCTTTTGAAATTAATCATTCATCTTCCACATCAAACCAGGAAAATACTGAGGAAAAAACATTCCACACATTCCCCTACTTAAGATTATAAAATTTCATTTTTCCAATTCATTTTCCAATCCTAAAAAAATTAGTAAAATAAAACATTATCTTTAGAGAACACCCTTATTTTGTTGCATTTTAATTAATTTTCTCCCCCTCAATGTTTACTTTTTATCTGTTGATATCATCGGTTTATTTTTTTTTTAATTTTTAGCTTTATTGGTACATTGTATATAAACATCATATCATGATTACACTTGATATTGGGAATTTGTACCAGTATATGAAACAATTTATTTCTAATTTTTTCCCATTCACCTACCCATCCCAAACCCCCCACCCCCTAAATACATAACTTTTGTTTCCCTTTTTTATTACCATCATGTTTTTTTCTTTACCCCTCATTATTCACCCCTTCACATTTCCCTTTGAATATTTTCTATTTCACAGTAACCATCATATACTCTAGAACTCATTAACATTTTCAGTTTCTCATACAAGAGACATCAGCTTATTTTTTAAAAATACTTTTAACATTTCCTAGCCCTAAAATTGTATCAATATCCAAAACATATACGGCTGATAAAATTTTGCTTGAAAGAAGCCAACCTTTCTTTATTAAATTTTGAAATGTATACCTGAGTCCAAGTACTATGAATAATTTCATTTAAAACAGTGATTATTTTTTCAAAAAGGGAAGTTGTAATCAAGTATATATATTTTTAATTGAATTCTTTATTGATACAATTTATATACATCTCACAATCACATTTAACATTGGGAAATTTGTACCAGTAATATGACACAAGTTAATTCTCATTTTTACCCATATCCCCACCTACCCACACCTCCCCACCCCCTTTATACATACTCTTTTATTTTCTTTCTGAATCATATTTATTCCTTCCCCTCATTACATTCCCACACCAAATTTCCTATGGAAATTTTCCACTCTATAAAAAGTCATACTTTCTATAGCTCATTTGTATCTGCAGGTGTTCATATCAAAGAGAAGATCTGGTATTTGCCTATCTGTGATCTATTGATTTCACTCATTAGTATATCCTCCAGATGTCTCCATTTGCACATAAATGAATCAATCTTGTCATTCTTTATGGCAGAATAATACTCCATTTTATTAAAAAAACCACATCTTTATCCAGTCTCCAGTTGATGGGCATTTGGGTTGTTTCCAAGATTGAGTATATATTTTAAAATTCCAACATTAAAATGAGGATAGCTGGGAAATTAGCTGCAGTGGTACCACTCTGACCTTACAAGCACAAGGGCCCAAGTTTGATTCCCAGTACCACAAACAAACAATAAATAAATAAATAAGTGAGTGAATAAATAAATTAAATGAGACTATACTTATAATTAGGGAAGGGGCTGTGTTTTGCTCAACATGGCATTTCTGGTAATCTGTCTTGGAATTAAAGAAACTCAAAATAACCTACATGAATTTATTTGTTAAATCTTCTCAATAACTTACTAATTAAAACTATTTCAGTCTGAAGAATGAGAGACAAAAACCCTAGTATAGCAAAGGAGCTGTTGGGAAAACAAGCACATCAGATTTCTAACAGCTGAGCTCTCTGATTGCTGCTATGGCTGTGATGATTCACCTAGGGTGTTTGGCTTTTCGTTCCTTCTTGTGAGTGTCAGTTTCAAAAATGTGCCATCAGTCATCCTAAAGGAGCCATTCAGATCTGGAGAAGGTGAAGCAATCAAGTAATTCACCAAAATCTCATCAGGCAATTTTATCTGGAAATAAAAAATAAATGAATATCACTGATTTTTGAATAAGCATGGTTTTGAACAGAGGTCTTGTTCTGAGTTAACTTTATCTTTTGAAAGATAAATGTAAACCAAGTTATAAAAATGTACAACACTGATATTTCATCTCACTCCACAAAGAATGGCCGCTATCACAAAATCAACCAACAATAAATGCTGGCATAGCTGTGGGGAGAAAGGAACCCTTCTCCACTCTTGGTGGGATTGTAGACTTGTGCAACCATTGTGGAGATATGTGTGGAGATTTCTCAGAAAACTAGGACTGGGGGTCCCATTTGACCCCGCTATCCCCCTGCTAGGAATATACCCAAAAGAATTTTAAAAATCGCATTGGAAATACAGATGTACACCCTTGTTCATAACAGCTCAGTTTGTGATAGCTTAGTCTTGGAAACAACCCAAATGCCCATCAACTGGAGAGTGGATAAAGAAGATGTGGTTTTTAATATAAAATGGAGTACTACTCTGCCATAAAGAATAATAATATTGATTCATTTACATGCAAATGGATACACCAGGAGGACACGCTAATGAGTGAAATCAATAGATCACAGATAGGCAAATATTGGATCTTCTCATTGATATGAGCACCTGTAGATGGAAATGAGCTCTAGGAAGTATGATGGTCTTTGTAGAATGGGAAATTTCCAAGGGAAATTTGGTGTGGGAATGTAATGAGGGGAAGGAATAAATATGACTCTGAAAGAAAATAAAAGAGCATGTATATAGAGGGTGGGGGAGGTGTGAGTAGGTGGGGATATGGGTAAAAATGAGAATTGACTTGTGTCATATATTGGTACAAATTCCCCAATGTTATGTGTGATTATGAGATGTATGTAAATTGTACCAATAAAGAATTCAAGTTTAAAAATGTTAGTTTATGTAGAACCTTTTAGATAATGTCTTGGGGGGAAAATTGTCTCTTCCAAATTCCATGACTAGCTGGGTCTTGAAATACTATGACTACATTGATCTTTTAATTTATTTCTATCTTTGTTAGAGGACACTGGGAAGGAGCAGAGCTGAAAGTTATGCCTATTTATCCTGTTCCAGACATCTGAGGTTCTCAGAAATACCTAATTATCTTGCAGTTCTGTTTTTGTATCTCTGCTCTGTTTCCACATATACCATGACAGATCTCAGAGCACCACGACTGAGCTGCTTTCTGACTCAATGGAAGGAAATTCCTCCAGTTTTCCTGGGTTAGGTTTTGAAGCATCTACAAACACTTCCAGGGATTCCTTGCAAGTGTGTGCATAACCTCTGTAGGAAAACAGACATCTGTGAGTGTGTTCGCTGAACAGCTAAATAACAGCTGTATGAATATTTCATGTTTCCTCCAGGCCACTGCTTCTGTAACCTGTTTCCAAAGTGATAAAAAGAGGAAGAGAATGCAAGAGAGGCCAGTTTCCATAGGAACAAATGTAGCAATGGAAAAAGTAAAGAAAAACCTGTTAGGCTAGAGTACTGCCTCCAGATAAGCGGAATTCACAGCATCAGTATTAGGAGCAACACGTTTACTTAATTAAATATCTTAAAAACTTAACTCTAGGGCCGGAGGGTTAGCTCAGTGGTTCCGGCACCTACTTCGCAAGCGCAAGGACCTGAGTTCGATCCCCAGTAACCACATATAATGCTGGGTGTGGAGACACGCCCACCAACAATCAACACGGCATACCACAATGCCGGACGTGGTGGCTCACGCCTGTAATCACAGCACTCGGGAGGCAGAGACAAGAGGATT
>PVIC010042940.1:0-15613 GCA_004025085.1 Thryonomys swinderianus | reverse complement strand
CTTGGTAAAACTCTTGGAGACATTGGCTTAGGCAGAGACTTTATGAATAAAACCTCCCTAGCACAAGAACTAGCAGAAAGAATCAACAAATGGGATCTCATCCTACTGAAAAGCTTTTGCACAGCCAAAGAAGTCGCTGGCACTGCTAGAAGACTACCAACAACATGGGAAAGAAGATTTTTTTTAAACGAGTATTACTCTGCTGTAAAGAATGACAAGATTGATTCATTTATGTGCAAATGAAGACATCTAGAGGACACACTAATAAGTGAAATAAATAGAACACAGATATGCAAATGCTGGATCTTTCCTTTGATATAAGCACCTGTAGAGGTAAAGGAGCTGTAGAAGGTATGATAGTTTCTTCAATATCTGAAAAGAATTTAATGTGGGAACTTAATGAGGCAAAGGAATAAATATGATTTGGAACATGAAAGAGTACATATATAGGGGGTAGGGAGGGGCGGTGGGCAGGGATGTGGGTAAAAATGAGAATTTGCCTGTGTCACATATTTGTACAAATCCCCCAATGTTTTGTGTGATTATGAGCTGTGTATATAATGTACAAATAAAGTTTACTGAAAAATGAAAAAAAAGGCCACTATTATGAAATCAACCAACAATAAATGCTGGTGGGGCTGTGGGGAGAAAGGAACCCTTCTCCACTGTTGGTAGGATTGTAGACTTGTGCAACCATTGTGGAGATCTTTGTGGAGATTTCTCAGAAAACTAGGACTAGTGATCCTATTTGACCCTGTTATCCCCCTGCTAGGAATATACCCGAAAGAATTTAAGAAGTGACATTGGAAAGAGAGATAGATGTACACCCTTGTTTATAGCAGCTCAGTTTGTGATAGCTCATTCTTGGAAACGACCCAAATGCCCTTCTACTGGAGACTGGATAAAGATGATGTGTTTTTTTTTAACAAAATGGAGTATTATTCTCCCATAAAGAATGACAAGATTGATTCATTTATATGCAAATGGAGACACCTGGAGGACAAACTAATAAGTGAAATAAATAGATCACAAATAGGCAAATACCGGATCTTTTCTTTGATATGAGCACATGTAAATGCAAATGAGCTCTAGAAAACATGACAGTTTTTGTACAATTGGAAATTTCCAAAGGAAATTTGGTGTGGGAATGTAATACGGGGAAGAAATAAATATGATTCTAAAGAAAATAAGAGCATGTATATAGGGGTTGGGAGGTGTGGGCAGGTAGGGATATGAGTACAAATGAGAATTAACTTGTGTCATATTTCTACAAATTTCCCAATGTTATGTGTGATTGTGAGATGTATATAAATTGTACCAATAAAGAATTCTATTAAAAATATTATGCCTATGTGGCTTAATGTATACTTATCTTCATTGGTACATTGTATATACACATTGTGATCACAATCAATATTGGGAATTTGTATCAGTGCATGACACAATTTGGTTCTCATTTTTTCCCAGTCCCCTACCCACATCACAATCCTTCACCCCCTAAATGCATAGGCTTTATTTCCCTTTTTTTATTACCATCACATTTTTGCTTTACCCCTCATTACTCACTCCTCCACCACATTTCTCTTTGCATATTTTCAATTTCACGATATCCATCAAACATTCTAGATCTTATTAACATCTTCAGTTGAATCTTGAGGGCTTTAACTTCCTTAATTCATGAATGAGTTCATAATTTATCAGTACTATTGGGAGATAATACAGCCTTAGAATGTGGAATCTATCAAAGAGAGTGGATCATGAACATGCTACTTTGAGAACTGTATCTTTTCCCAGACCTTCCTTCTCTGACTCCCTTTCATTCTGTTTTCTGAAAACTAGGAGATAAGCAGCTTTCCTCTTTGGGGCTCTGTGCTGTGGTGTTTCTCTCTTAACACAAGCAAGCTGAAGATCTGGTCCTTGTAGACTGAACCCTCTACAACTGTAAGCCAAAACAAAGCTTCCTTCTTTTAACTCGTTTTTGTTAGGTATTTAGTCACACAGATTGAAAAACAAAATAACTAACAACATATACCTGTTTATTTTTTCTCCTTCCACTGTTCCCCTTAACTATTATACTCCAGCCATATGCATCTTGTGAGTCATATGAATCTTTCTCTTACACAAAAATGCTCAGATATATTTTGCAGTAGAAACTTTGAGCAAATGTGTCTCTCTGTCTGCACAAGAATAGATGGTGCTGTCCTCTACTTCATGTGACTGCCTCTTTCTTGTCACCCAAATCTCAATTAAAAGCTTCTCAGTGAAATTTGTCCTCACTTCCCAATCTGTGCTACTGTTCTATATCTGACCATCCCATGCAGAATGGGTATTTGAAACAGTTTAACAGTCTTTAAATCATCAGCATCCATCAGAAAGGAAGTGGGTTGTGTACCACAAGTGTAGGGCTCTAAGCAAATAGTCACTGAACATCTACCCCAACATTAGTCCTTCTATTTTCTTTGGAGGGTTTAACACTGCATAGTCAATTTTCACAAGAGTAGCGTGTTTCTCTTCCTAGTAAAAATATAACCTCCATGAAGTTGAGCTTTCTTCACTACATATCATTTATATCTACATTTTTGGCACATAAAAAATAGTAAATGTGGAGTGTGATGTGTTAATTTTGCTCAGAGGACCACAACTTTCAATAATGCCCCTGTAGTTTTAGTCGCATATGGGCAATTAGCAGTAGTGTTAAACTGTCTTACAAAGGAAAACATGTTTTCCTAACCAAGAAAAGAAAATCAATGACTTTTCCAGGTAGATCACTTCATTTTACATTCAAATGGAGGCTACAAAACCATCAGTGCCGGGCTTGGCCTTGGCGTCTCAAGTCTGTAATCCCAGCACTCGGGAAGTAGAGGCAGGAGGACTGCTGAGTTTGAGGCTTGCCTGAGCTACATAGTGAGCTCAGGCCCAGCCTGAACTACAAAGTGAGACCCTGTCTCAAAAAAAAAAAAAAAAAGGAGAGAGAGAGGGAGAGAGAGAAAAATGTGTAAGTTAAATGTCCCAGCTTCTATAATTGTAAAATTAAAGTCTTTAAAACTAAAATTTATATTATTTCTCCACATGAAAGATAACCAAATGTTTAGGTAATTAATATCTCTTGAAACAATATAGAAAAATAAAAATGTAACCAGGAGATCCTGAAATTTTTATAAAATTTATTTTTTTTAAGAATGAGAAAAGTTTATTGAAAGACATGAGAGGGACCAGAGAGTGAATTGACCACCCACTCAGATTCTCAAGGGACTTTTATGGAACAAAGCCACAGTGTGAGGTAGTTTCAAAGTGAGACAAAACTATAGTCAATTAATAAGATCACAAGTTCAGTTGCATTGGTAATATAAGTCCAATGAGAAATCACAATGTGGACAAAACTATGATCAATCAGTAAGATTATGATGAGTATAGTCACTTAGGTAATATTGATTAAATAGTGATCTATAAAGAAAGCATTCATGTAGCAAGAATATACAAGGATTTCCAGAATTTTTATAATGATCATGAGAACTTAAATTCAAGCAGTGTGTAAAAATGTCACAAAATTGTGTATGGCCCAATAAATATTAAACTATTTTCTGAATTTTAATCTGAGAAACAGATAATTGTCCTATGTATTGTAAAGAATAATAAAATGCATGTGAAGAATTTAGTACACTGCATAATATTAGAAAAATTCTCCCCATTTTTCAATTTCCCTTAAATTACAATCTTCTCTCTGAATCCCTGAGGAATTGATTTTAGCATCTCCCTGAATAGCAAAAATTAACAATGTTTAAGCTCCTTAGACAATATGGTCTAGTTGCATAAAACCTATGTACAATTAAATAATGTATGTATAATGAAATGTCCTTCTTCAGTGATTACCATGTCTATGTTCAGAATGGAACAGACAGCTGAGCAAAGGAAATAGTTACTGGCCCAAGTGAATAACTGGTACAAGCAAAAGCAGCATGTCAGTACCTGTTACAGAACACTGCTTAGCAGATGGATTGTCCAAGGGATAGTTTAGAGGTGAAATATGAGCACAGTCACAGAGGAGCAAAGAGGGAAGAAAGGTGGGAGAGAAAGAGAAAAGGAGAAGTAGAAGTTTGAGAAGGAAAGGGTAAGAGGAAGAGAAAGGAAGAGGAAAGAAAAGGGGAAAGGAAGGAAGGGAAGGGAAGGAAGAGAAAGAAACAAGAAAGAAGGAAGGAAGGAGGGAAGGAAGGAAGGAAGGCAAGCAGGAAGAAAGGAGAGAGGGAGAAATAAGGAAATTATGTGATTACGTTGAAAGTTAATCTTGATTGTCAACTTGACAGTTTCAAGAAAAGCTTCCTAGGAGATCAGTAAAGGACACTTCTGGGTACTTGCAAGTGAGTTCTAAGGACATGATTTTATGACTATATCTGGCCCCTGGTCATCTTCAGCTCTTCTCCTGTCCTTTCTTCCTTGGAACCAGTGAACACATGCTTAAAGCTCTGAAAGTATGAGTCAAAGTCAGTCTCTTTTTTCAGTTATATTGTCACCATAGTGAAAGCTGAGTGGTGTGGCAACACTGACAAATAAAGAGAAGGAAGATGGTTGAAGGTCTGAACTCTAAAACTTGTGTTCTCAACAAAGAGGCAAATGTACATAAAGTGCATAACAAGGAAGCCTTGAATTGTGGGCTTTTTAAGAAATGGCAAGAGGTTAGTAAGACATTAACAGGCGAGATACAACTTATAGTAAGTAGGTTAGACGTCACGAATTTTAAGAAAGCTATGAACTATAATGACATATTTCTTTCAATGATCTTTACCTAAAACTAGTTAAAACAACATCTCTTGATTTCCAGCTAATGTTTTCTTCATTAAAATACAAGACTGGCTAGAGAAGCAATGCTGTAGATGTAGAGGGCATCAATTTTTTCGTGTGTGCTTGTAGATGTTATAGCCTGTGCAGATAATCTCAAGAGCCACTTGACATAAAAATGGCCATAAAATTGTTGTGCACTAAACTTTCCTTACAAAATACTTCATTGCAGTTTGAAAATAATGAAATTGGGAAATTTTAAACTGGAGCAAAGCCTCATTTTTCAACAGTTACTTTTGTTACCATCATCCAGAATCACTGAAGAATAGAACACAGGTCATAGGGCTGGGAATTTAGCTCAAGTCGTACTGTGCCAACCGTCACACAAGGACCTGAGTTTGATCCCCATTACTACAAAAGCAAACAAAACATAAAGTATAGGGCAGGGCGTGGTGGCTCACGCCTATAATCCCAGCATTCAGGAGGCAGAGACAGGAGGATTGCTGAGTTTGAGGCTTGCCTGGACTACATAGTGAGCTCAGGGCCAGCCTGAACTACAAAGTGAGACCCTGTCTCAAAAAATAAATAAATAAATAAATAAATAAATAAATAAATAAATAAATAAATAAATAAAGTAAGTAAGTAAGTAAGTAAGTAAGTAAGTAAGTAAGTAAGTAAGTAAGTATAGGGATCCAAAAACAAATGATTGAAGTTACCTCTCCCCCCTCTCCCTAATCCACACAGGAGTGCACACGTGTATGTGCGGGGACACACACACACCAAGATCTGCTGATAGGATCTTCAAATATGTCTTTAAAATTTTACTATAGAACATTTTTCTTTGTTTTGTATGTTTTAAAATTTTTATTAGTAAATATGAATCTATGAGAATAGAGGATACAGAAAGCTTTCAACAACTACAGAATTAGAAGTAGCAACATAAATACCACTTACCTGGCTTTAATAACTGTAATATCATGCCTAGTTTAGGCTGATACACATTTAGCATCTTTCACATTCTAAATGGGCTCAACTGGGAATGAAATCAGAAATATAGTACTTGCTTAGCATAAATGACAGGCCATAGCGTTAATCCTGAGAACTAAAAAGAGGATCTGTAGAAACTAAACAGTATTGTAAAAAAAAACAACAAAAAAACGACAATATTCAAGAAAATGGAAGTTATATTGTGCTGAGATGTCACACTTTAAAACTTACCTATCCCAACCAAAGGTTTCCAAAGCATCTTTCAAATATTCATAGAATTAACCATAAAGAGAACATTAAACAGTCAACTGCTATCCTCACAAAAGACTTATAATATTCTAAGAGTTATAATATTCTGAGTTATAATATTCTAAGAGTATTCTAGAAAATGTCCCAAGAGAGTCTAAATAAGCCCCAAGTAATCCTTGACTTACAGATAATTTAACACTAAAATGGTATTGTATTGGAAGCTAACAATTTCCATGTGGATAGTCATTAAAAATCTCATCAACATTCATTTAATTTCAAGACACAGAGCTGAGACAAAAATGTATATTTTATTCATTTACAGTGGACCCTGGAATTTTGACCACTCTGTCATATAAACATTTGGATTGTGACCGAAATTTTGACTTTAACTTACAACCCAAGACTTAAGTTAAGGTTGAAATCTTAAGTTAGAACCTAAATGTTGGCTGCTTCTGTTTTTAAATGGTTTAAAAGACAGATTCAACCCCTGAAGAGTTTGCATAGAAACATTAAAATATCCTTTCTTATTTGGGGCTAATTGACAAAACCTGAAGCAGTGTCTCCTTAAGAATGCTGAGATCTACGTGTGTACAGGATAGAGACTTTGATGACTGTATAAAGGAGTCTGGGCCTTCAGTTGACCAACCTTAGTTACAATCAGCCCTCATGAACAAGTTGAGCTTGTAAATCAAGGGTCCACTGTATTTGTGTATTATGTTAAATTACACTACGTAGATTTCAAACAATATACTGAATTCTAAATTATTTGATAAGCTTTTAATGAAGTATGCATTTTAAATTTGTACTCATGAAATAAGGTTTGCATGTAATTTATCATTATATTTTATCAGTTAAAAGCAGTGAGTAAATTTGTCTATAATTTTTCATTTAATCAAGTTATTACATACACACACACATACAGCTATCCATTTCATTTTTAAAGCAGTCTCTGCACCTAGTTTATTTCCCTTGGTTCTACTCAAATGAGGGACAGATTATTCACTACTTTCTCTCCTCACTCCCAGGTCTTTCCAGCTCAGTACAGATGCATTTTAACTGACTTGACTCACTCACCTTCAAGAAACTTTCTTTGATTATCAGCCACTCCCAGATCATCAAATGCTACTTTACAGCCATTATACTAATACACATCAGGCTAAACCCTTTCCTTCCACTTCTGAGTACTATCTGATGAATTGAAATTGTTTGCTCCTCTTAGACATTTTGTAAATTAAAGGAACAAGTTCACCTTAGTTAGGGTTCATAAATTTTACTGTTGTGCTGAGTACCCGTAACAAGGAAAAGGAAGATCTTGAGTTTGGAAACAAAATTATACTCAGCAATAGAGGAATTACATCAATCTCCAAAACCTTAACATGTTTCTGATGTTCACTTTAAAGTTGCTTTGAACTTATTTTCATCTTCCTTGCTATTCTTTAATAATTAATCCATTCTGCCTCAAAAACCAGCATGTAAGACAGAATTTTATCTGTTTATTTATTCAAATGAGATAGAACAGAGTAGGCTAGCATTATGCAGCATGGAACAAAATTAGACATGACCTCTGAACTCATGGAACTCAAAACTAATTCAGAAGAAATGTTAACCAACTATTCATATTAATGAGTTCATAAAAAGAACCTAAAGTAAATGCTATCAAGTAATGAAGTAGGTATCTGTGAAACAATATAAGCAGAGATATATGACCTGGACTAAGGCAGAGGTAACATAAGTAAAGCTTATCTTGACACTGAATGATAAGTAACTCTTAATCAAGAAAAAAGAAAAATGTAGGAATAGAAAACAAATGAACAAATATCATGAAGCAAGAAGCCAGGGTGGAGGAAGTAAAAAGTGACTACCTAGAATCCTTTGGGAAGAAGTGAGTAACCAGCCACATGAGGAATTCAGAATAAGATTTTGATTTTAAACTTTAAAGTGATGAATATCAGACAAGAGGTTAAACTGTAGATATGTATGATTGTATATATGTATGATGTATGTATATGGAAGACACATGATCTAATAGCATGAACAGAGCATCATATGGGCTCTCAGTGGAGAAGTCTAAACTACAAATTGTATTTGTACTTACTTTGTTGTATAATTTTTATCATTTCAAAAATTTGTATTTCCAAAATAAGATTTTTGTCAATAATAGTTGCAAAATTAGTTTATTTAGGCTAACATTTTAAAAATAGATAAAAGTTTATAGCATTATTTGCAAGACACTATCATTCATGTACCAAATATCTTATGAAAAGATTAGGTAAATCATCAATCTTGCAACTGCAATTGTTTTTATTTTTAGGCTATTTTTTAAGTCTGTGTATTTCTCATCTTTCCCTCTGTCATTAATGGGGTGATTTTACTCCTGCATACAAAAGTGCAAACACACATTATATTTTGAGAATTGTTGTCTAATTCAACCAAATAAAACCCTTTCCAAGGAACTTTAAGCTCATTTTAAGACTAAGACCAAAAATTCATCGCTCTGTATTACATGTGACAAAAAATGAATTCTTGTTAATTATAACTATAGATATTCTGTGTACACAAGTGAATATACAGTTAATTATCTTCTCTGATTATTAAAATTTCAAAGTTGTTTCCATAGAAACTGAAAAATTTGGAATTATAATCTCCAAGCAAAAAATAGGATTGTATTTTGTCTTAACATTTTTAGTTTTAATTGACATTTGTTATTTTACTACAACAGCATTTTTCAAGACTATTTTAATTATAACTTTAAATTTAATAGCTACATACCAAAAACAGAGTTTTTTACTGAAGTTATTTGTTAAAAGAAATTATTTGAAATACATTCAATGACTGCTGAGTCAAATGTTAAAAATTAATATATATTTAATATTCTTATTTATCTTAAAACAATTGTATATATTCAAGTACAATGAACTAGGAAGCTTTAATTAATTTAATTACTTCTTTCAGGAATACTAACTGTCCCAGTTTGCTGATTTCTGCCGCATTTCCAAAGCAGTGGCACCGTCAAACTGGGAGGGCCCAGAGAAACTAGCATACCATTTGCTAAAATAATACAATCTAAGTGTATCATGTCCTGAGGGGGCAAAATACCTAATACACACAGTTTAAAGGAGAAAAGATTTGTTTTGTCTCATGGTTTCAGATGTTTCAGTCCATGATCAGGTGATTTCAAGAGAGAAACATTGCAGATGGGGCAGAAAGCTATTAAATTCTTGGTAGCCAGGAGGCACAGTTGAGGGCAAAAAAATTAGAGTAAGGGGCCAGGGACCACACAGTTCTCAAGGTTACATGTCTATGGCCCATGTGCACATAACTGGAAATGTGCTTTACTAATCTCCTAGATATATATCTAGCCAATCAAGTTGGCAGTCAAAATTAGTCACCATAACCCGAGAAGGGTCAACTATCCTTTAGTTTTGAGATTCTTTGGTTGTCTTTTTGGTTATCTGTATAACTGTGAACATCCTGAGTAAAAGTGAAAAGTCAGTAATAAATTTATGGCCTGTGGGACTCCGGAACTTGTTCTTTGAGATGAATATTAGTTCAAACTCCAATTTGGTACCATGTTTTACTTTCATTACCTGAATTATTCTTACTTTTTTCCCTGCTGTTTTCTTACACTCATCAAAACAGTTGGAGAACTTAAAGAATGTATATTTATCCTCATCAAACAGATTTTAACAGAATGCAGTTAATAATTTATTTCTTAATGTGCTAGACACGTTTCCAATTTGAGCTGGATTCATGACTGAATAGTTGTTGACACAAAGATATCTTACTAAGAAGCAAGTAAGGATATGAAATTTTCCCATCTTAGATCACTTAGGGAAAATACATAAATGGAAAATATTAGCAATAAATGCGGCTCTTAAAAGTATAATAATGGCAGTAATGAAAAAGTAGTAACAACATAAATGCACTGAAATAAAACAGTAAACAATTGTAAATGTATTTTCTAATCATCATAAATCAAAAAATGGAAATTTTTCATCATGTTTCAGCAAAAAGTTAAAGCTCTATATAAGCAGAAAAAAACATGAGTAGGGGGAGAGAAAGTTTGACTATATTTTCTCTCTTTAATGTTTTTAATAGAATAACTTTATGGCTTAATAATTAAATGATGAGTCACAGTACACTGAGGCACCATTCCGTAAAGGCTACTTAGACTTATATCAATGAGCCTCTTTCTTTTTGTTAAAGCAACATTTAGAATATATTCTCATTTTATAGAGATTCAATGAATATAATGAAAACAAACAGGCTATCATGTTTTCCAGGAATACTGAATGTGCAAAATAGATTAACTTTTTTTACATGAAAATTAACTGGGACAATTCAAATGTTCTCGAAGTCCTAGAGAGTCCAGGAAACTCTCCTCTATGAGAGCCATAGCTGGAGGCAGTAGCAGTCATAAGGTTCAGTCTCAATTGTGTCACTTTGTGTATGCTACATGAAGATTGAGGGTGATGTCAACATGCATCACACTTAAGTCCCAGATTGGTGTTGTCACATGTGACTGAACATTTCAGCAAAGCAAAAGGACACTGAGGAATTTACAAAGCTGCAAATACATGACTAAACAGGCTAATTATAAATAACAATCTGGGTACCGGGGAGCTGTGCCGACTTGGCTGCCGAGCGCCGTCCATTTCTGGTGGACTGAAGGCCGCCCACTGGCCCACTGTATCCCGAGAGCTGCATGGACTCGGATGCTGGGCGCCGTCCATTTCCGGTGGACTGAAGGCCAACCCCAGGCCAACTGGATCCCGAGAGCTGCGTGGACTTGGCTGCCAGGCGCACTCCATTTCCGGTGGACTGAGGTCACCCACAGGCCCACTGTCTCCCAGTAGCGGTGCAGACTTGGCTGCTGGGCACCATACGTTTCCAGCGGACTGAAGCCTGCCCAACGACCCACTGTATCCTGGAGCTGTGCAGTGAGGAGTCAGGTACAGACCCTGGGCGCCAACCGCACCACGGAGAGTTGAGGGCCTCCACCCAGCCCCAATCCCACCCTGGAGCTGCGTTGTGAGGACCCAGGCCCTAGAGGAGATGAAGCCATCTCCTGCGTCCTTCCACAGGAGGCGTGCTCCTCAAGTCGCACTGAGAGACCAGGCAAGATAAAAAAAAAAAAATGGGGGAATCTAGCTTCTATTTTGTCATCTATTCCTAGATCCCTTTATTCACCTCTTGTCCCCACACCCTCTCCTATCTTCCTGTCAGAAGCAATACTCAGAAGTAAAAGATTCTTAGGCTGCCCTATTTCTTCTTCTGTACTATTATAAGAACTTGTGCAAAGCCTCCAAAGGTATTACAGCACAGAGTTGGTACTGTTGAACATATGCCCTTTTATCCTGTAGTATGCACTGGCATATATGAGGCTCTACGGTATAGGTGATCTTCCTAAATCTGCTAAACCTTTTTCATTCTCCTTCTGCCTCCCTACCTCCCTGGTTCCCCAGTGACCTTTTATCCCCAAAGGGGTCGGGGGCTACATTTAAGATCTATATGTTGTATACACAATGCTGATTAATTCTAAATTCTGGCATATGGACATAGAGGTAACTCATAAGCTCAAAGTCTCCAGAATAGAATTTAACAAAACTTTGTATCTTATTTACTGTGTTTAATACTGACATTGGCATTTATTGTATTATGGTAACAAATATGATGTGATTGTTCTGCTCAAATACCTCCCATGATGTGTCAGAAATGAGAACTCTCAAGGGTCATTACAGATTCAAGGAGGACCACGCAGGAAAGTGCCATATCCAAAGGGCCCCAGATAGTAGAAAGAGACCTGCAACAAACATTGTGCTGTCATCAGACAAAGAAGAGCACTAATAATAACGAAAGAGTACAAATGAGAAAATACAGAAAAAACCAGACACAAAGATCACCACCACAGGGAAATTCAGAGAAAAAGGAAATAGGGAAAACTGAAACTCAAATACCAGGACTCTTGGAGTTGGTAACTAAAGGGGATATAGTAAAATGGAAATCACAACTCATATCTGAGATCAAAACAGAGATACTGGCCACAGTTAAAACCATCATTAAAGAAGAAATCAGCGAGATGATAGAATCCAAGGTAGCAGAAGCAATGGGACCTTTTAAACAGCTTCAAGCAGAGCTGCACAGAATGATGAAGGAGAACCAAAGCTTGCACAGAAGGATGATTGAAGCAGAGAACTGAAACTCAGACCTAGAGGACAGCATAGCAGCCAATGAGCAGGAAAGGTATAATCTATGGAAAAGAGCAAGGGACCATGAGAAATCAACACACCAGCTTCTAGAAGACTCAAAGAAAAAAATAATGCAAGACTGATTGGAGTCACTGAGGAGGCAGGAAAGAGTGTAAAAGATATGAAAAAGCTATTGTCAGAGGTAGCAACAGAAAACTTCACAGAAAAAGATATAGACATACAGATAAATGAGGTCTAATGGATTCCAAAACACTGTGACATAAAAATATCTACACTTAGACACATAATTATCAAGATTCCAGATGTACAACAAAAGAATGAAATAATGAAAGCAGTGAAAGGAAGAAAATCACCTACAAAGGGAAGCCCATTAGGATCACAGCAGACTTTTCAACACAAACACTCAGTGCGAGGAGACCATGGAGGGAAGTATTTCGAGCATTGTGGGAAAACAACCTCCAACCTAGACTATTGTATCCTGCAAAACTATCTTTCAGAATAGACGGGGAAATAAGATACTTCCATGATAAAGAACACCTGAAAAACTTCACAAATACAAAACCTGCACTCCAAAACATACTAAAGAACATCTTGGAAAAAAACATAGAAAATTCCATACCCACAAGACCAAGGAGAGTGAATTCATCAGGGCAAACAAGAAACTAAATAGAAAAGGGGAAAAGCAAAGAAGAAAAGAACCAAAAACAGGGAAACATGGCAGCTCTGAATATGATCATATCAGTCATAACCATTAATGTCAATGGCCTCAGTGGGCCAATTAAAAGACACAGACTAGCAGATTGGACTAAGAAGCAAGATCCTACAATCTCCTGCATACAGGAAACACACCTAATTCAGAAGGAAACCCATAGACTGAAAATAAAAGTTTGGTAAACAATCCTCCATCCCACAGGAAACTGCAAAAAAGCAGGAGTGCAGATAAAATAGATTTCAAACCCAAACTGATTAAAAGAGATAAAGAAAGTCACTATATTCTGGTACAAGGAACTGTCCAAGAGAAAGAAATAACACTCATAAATATTTATGCACTGAACTCTAATGCACCCAACTATATAAAACAAACATTATTGGACATGAAAAGACAGTTATCCATGCATATAATAGTAGTAGGGAATTCTAATACTCCACTGTCACAAACTGACAGATGAATTGGACAAAGAATCAATAAAGAAATACTTGAGCTAAATCAAACTTTGGACCAAATAGACATATTAGATGTCTACAGAATTTTTCACCCTTCAAAGCAAGAATATACCTTCTTCTCAGCTGCTCACGGATCATTCTCCAAAATAGATCACATTCTAGTCCATAGAACAAGCTTAAGTAGATGAAAAGGAATTGAAGTTATCCCCTTCATATTATCAGACCATAGTGTCTTGAAACTGGAGCTGAAGAGCAGAAGAAATTCCCAGAGCCTCACAAACACATGGAAATTGAACAACACTCTGTTAACCAAACATTTGGGCCACAAAAGAAATTAAAGCAGAAATTAAACAGTTTCTATAACTAAATAACAACACCAGCAGAACATATAGGAATTTATGGGACACAGTGAAATCATTTCTGCGAGGGAAATTCATAGCAGTGAATGCCTACACTCAGAAAATAGAACAAACTAAAATAAACAATCCAATGATGAACCTCAGGCAATTAGAAAAAGAGGAGCAAAACAAATCCAAAGGACATACAAGAAAGGAAATTATAAGGATCAGGTCAGAAATTAATGCAGTGGAGACAAAGAGAACAATACAAAAAATCAGTGAATCAAAGAGTTGGTTCCTTGAAAGGATAAATAAGATTGACAGACACTTAGCTAACCTTATCAAACAAAGGAAGAAAAATGCTCAAATCCATGCTATAAGGAATGAAAATGCAGAAATCAGCACAGACGCAGAAGTCCAAAGGATCATAAACACATATTTTGAAAATCAATACTCCAAGAAATTGGAAAATATAGGAGAAGTAGATAGATTCCTAGACTCATATGAACTCCCAAAGATGAATGAAGAGGATATAAAAATGTTAAACAACCCAATATCAATCTGGGAAAATGAAAATGTAATAAAAAAAACTACAAACAAAGAAAAGCCCTGGGCCTGATGGCTTCATGGCTGAATTCTACAAAACTTTTAAAGAATAGTTAATACCAGTACTTCTCAATCTCTTTAATGAAATCGAAAGGGAAGCAGTACTCCCCAAATCATTCCTTGAAGCAACCATCACCTTGATTCCAAAGGCAGGGAAAAATCCCACCAAAAAGAAAACTACAGGCCAATCTCTCTAATGAACATTGAAGCAAAAATCCTCAATAAGATACTTGCAAACAGAATACAGAGAGTTATCAAGAAAATCATACACCCTGATCAAGTCGGATTTATCCCAGGGATGCAAGGCTGGTTCAACGTGCATAAATCAATCAATGTAATACACTATATTAACAGACTCAAGGACAAAAAACATATAATTATCTCGATAGACACAGAAAAAGTATTTGACAAAATCCAACACCCATTTTTGATCAAAACCCTACAGAGATTTTGAGTCAATGGACTTTATCTCAATTTAATACAAGCTCTTTATGAGAAACCAACAGCCAGCATCATACTCAATGGGAAAAAACTGAAACCTTTTACACTAACATCAGGAACGAGACAAGGATGCCCATTGTCACCACTCTTATTCAATATAATACTTGAAACATTAGCCATAGCAATCAGATAGGGCAAAGATATAAAAGGAATAAAGATAGGAAAGGAAGAAGTTAAACTGGCATTATTTGCTGATGATATGATATTCTATCAGGAGGATCCTAAAAACTCAACCAAAAGACTGCTAGACTTAATTACCAAATTTGGCAGTGTTGCTGGATACAGTGTCAATGCTCAAAAATCAACAGCCTTTGTCTACACAAACAACAGACTCACTGAAAGAGAAATTGGGGAGTCAATCCCTTTCACAGTAGCACCCAGAAAAATGAAATATCTAGGAATCCACCTAACAAAGGAAGTGAAAGACCTCTACCCTGAAAACTATAGGACTCTGAAAACTGAGATAGAAAAAGGAAACCAGAAAGTGGAAAGATATCCCTTGTTCCTCCGTTGGGAAAACCAACATCGTCAAAATGGCTATACTCCCACAACTACTATATAGATTCAACGCAATTCCAATTGAAATTCAATATATACTTCACAGAGCTAGAAAAAATAATACAAAAATTCATCTGTAAACACAAGAAACCTAGAATAGCAAAAGCAATTCTAAGCAACCATGACATGGGAGGGGCTATTATAATCCCCAGTTTAAAACTCTACTATAAAGCTGCTGTGATAAAAACTGCATGGTACTGGCAAAGTAACAGACCGTAGGACCAGTAG
>PVIC010042939.1:0-15613 GCA_004025085.1 Thryonomys swinderianus | reverse complement strand
TGAAATAGTAGGCCTAGCTGTCTGCATCAACTGAGAAATCCATTGTTGAGAAATTATGCTTTTTCATCAGCCTGGAAGGGCCAGATCTCTATGATGTTCATCAGTAAATGTTTTGGTAATGCACCTAAATCTAATTCTAAAATCTAGGATCCTGTCCACATGGTATTGGGCAATTACAGCTTTTGTCTTTGCTTACAGTCATTATTGAGCCCCAGACACTGATCCTGATGGAGCTTCTGTTCAGGTGTCCAGTGGATTTTAGATCTTGCAGAGGAGGAGTTTTATCTGGACTTTAGTGATTTAATTCTCTCAGCAAGTCTTCACCTGCCTTCACCTCCCAGTTGTCAGCCTGGCAACCACTGATCCATTGATTGTCCACATTTTGTCCTTGTCTTTTTCAGAATGTCACATGAAGGAAACCTTTTTGAGACTGACTTCTTTCCATCAGCCTCATACCTCCACATCTTTGCTCTTTTTCCTTTCTCAGAACACTTTCTTTCACTGCAGCAGAAAGTATCCTTGTTGAAAGGTTTTTCCCAGAAGTGAAGCCCAGTTCTCGGCCGGTAGGTCTCCCTAGGCAGGCACTCTGACTGGGCCCCTGCTGTGTTCCCCATGGCTCCTGTGCCCATGTGAATGGTGGACAGCCTCAGCCGGGTCAGGAGCTCTTGTCTTTTTGGTCTCTCTGTGCCCCTGAAGTCCGCAAAAGAGAATTTATGTGAGTGGATTTTCCTTGCATATAGACAGGTTGTCTTTGCCCTTAGCATCCTGGAATTCATTTTTATTGTTGCCTTAGCCTCCCTTGGAAGTAAGTCATATTCTAGAATTTTTCTGTGTATTTTGCTTTTCCTCTGCACAAGGCAGTTTTAAGTTCTCTGTGGTATGTCTTGTCCTATTTTTGAAGGTTTTTTTTAAATATTTGTGTATGAAATAATATCTCATTTTGAAAAACAATTTTTAAGCCTGGTGGGTTGGAGCATTATGCCTGTAATCCCAGCACTCAAGGAAGCTGAGAGGGTGATCAAAAATCCAAGCCCAGTCTGGGCAGTTTTTTGACCTAACAAGAGGCTGTCACAAAAAGAAAAGAAAAAAAAAAAAAAATGGGTCAGTGATTGTATCACTAGTGTGAAGGCCTTGGGTTCAGTCCCCAGTATCGCAAAAGCCAAAAAGCAAAGCAGAAGAAAAGCATATTAAAAAAAGAAAAACTATAATGTTACATCTACAGATGTGTGTGTGTGTATGTGTGTGTGTGTATGTGTGTGTGTGTATATATATATATATATATATATAATCTGGGCAAAATCAAAGAACTTCCTTTCTTTCTGTATTTTGAAGATATCACCTGCTTATATGCTTCATACCATCGTAAAGGAGTACAAGTGTTACATAAACTATTTAAAAAATTTTTCTGTCTAGTACAATTTTTATGTAATGCAATTGCTTTTCTCATCACACTTTTCTTTTTTTGAGATAGGGTCTCACTTTGTAGTTCAGGCTGGCCTTGAGCTTACTATGTAGCCCAGGCAAGCCTGGAACTCAGCAATCCCCCTGCCTCTGCCTCCTGAGTGCTGGGATTATAGGCGTAAGCCACCACGTCCGGCACTGTAGTATGTGGTACTGGTTGCTGGTGGGCATGAGTCATCATGTATTGTTTGTATGTGGTTGATCAGCAATTGAACCAGGGACCTTGTGCTTGCTAAGCACTGGAACTACTGAGGTAAATCTCCGGCTCTCTCATCACTTTTAAGATGCGTCTTGCTGTTTTGATTCTTTAGTTTTTTAGTTTTTTGAGACAAGGTCTCACTTGTAGTTCAGGCTGGCCCTGAGCGCACTATGTAGCCCAGACAAGCCTGGAACTCAGCAATCCTCCTTCCTCTGCCTCCTGAGTGCTGGAATTACAGGTGCACCCGGCATTATCATGTGTGGTACTGATTGTTGGTGGGCATGAGTCACCACATCATGTATTGTTGTATGTGGTTACCGGGGATGGAACCAGGAACCTTGCACTTGCTAGGCAGGTCCAGGAACCACTGAGCTGATTCTCCGGCCCTGCTGTTGTGATCCTTAACACCATAATTTATGCAACATGGAGGTTCATAATTAACACAATATGTTGTAAATTCATTTTTCAGAGGCTTCAACACTAGTATTTATTGTTACAGTTACAAAATATCAAATTTTAAATGTTTTTGCATTAAAAGTCATTTGAAAATAAAATTAGGAAATTTTACCTTGTGATGGTTTATGTTATAATGTACTTAGAGTGTCTTCTTGGCAAATGCAGAACATATGTAGCATTTTCATAGTTTCCTTTTATTTTCCAGTTTTTTGTAGTTTTCTATTTTTTTTTTTTTTTTACTTTTTGAGACAGGCTCTTGCTTTGTAGTTCATGCTAGCCCTGAATTCACTATGTAGCCCAGGCAAGCTTTGAACTCAGCCATTCCCCTGCCTCTTCCTCCTGAGTGCTGGGATTACACACATGAGCTTCTACATCTGGCACCATGGTATGTGGTACTGGTATTGTTGTATGTGGTTACTGGGAATTGAACCAGGGCTCTTGTACTTGCTAAGCAGGTGATGGAACCACTGAACTAAATCTCATTCCCCTTTAGTTTTTGTTTGCATTGTACTCTAGTTGACACAAAAACCACAGTGTTGTTTTACATGATTTCATTTTCTTTTTTCAAGAATTGGTCATTTAATTCTGGTGGTAGGTGTAGCAGTATCAGGAGTCATTGTGAATGTTATTCGATAGAGACCAGAATTCGTATTTTGCTAACTAGTCTACAAAGAGAATGGCTTTTTTTTCTATTCAAAGACAAAAATGTGGTTAATTGGTTCTAAAATTGTACTGTGTCAGTTCTACTGAGCCAGTTTTTCAAAAGTGCTTTGAGTTGTTCTCTGGGACTTGAAGAGAACCATGATGCAAACCTTTCAGGGCTGTAGAATTTTAGATATTTTGTGTGTGCAGTGGTGGGGATCAAACCCAGGGCCTTCACACTGAGCTAGGTCTTCACGCTGAGCTAGGTATTTTATTGTTGAAACAAGGTCTTGTAAGTCACTAAGTTACCCCGGCTAGGTTTCAATTTGTAATTGTCCTGCCTCAGCCTTCCGAAGTGCTGGGGCTCAGGTGTGTGGCACCATGTAACTTTTAGAATACTGTGGACCCTCAAGTAACAAGCGGCCTAATGCACGACAACTTGTTAATGATGTTAATAAAAGATTCATCTGCCTCTTGTCATCTGTAGCATGTAGCCAGTTAAACATCCAGATCTCAGCTGTATTGACTTACAAGCAATCTGAGTTACAACCAGCCCTTGGGAACTGATTGAGTTCGTAAGTCAAGGGTCCACTGTACTTGAATCCAGGTTTTGTTCTTTGCAACTGTACAATTAGGAAAAATTTTCCTGGTGTACATTTGAAAGACAAAGAGTATTCTAAAATGAAGTTCTAGGAAGTGTTTTCTTTGGACTTGATTCTGAGGAATAACAGCCTTAGTAACTGAGTAGGGGGCCTGGAATTTAGGTCAATGGTTCTGGCATCTGCCAGGCAAGTGCAAGGTCCTGAGTTTGATCCCCAGGACCACATACCACAGTGCCAGGCATAGTGGCTCATGCCTGTCATCCCAGCACTCGGGAGGCAGAGGCAGGAGGATTGCTGAGTTCGAGGCTTGCCTGGGCACCATAGTGAGCTCAGGGCCAGCCTGAACTACAAAGCAAGACCCTGTCTCAAAAAAAAAAAAAAAGAAAAGAAAAGAAATGAATAAGAAGAAGCTGCTTTGCCTTCTTGGTTCAGGAAACAGTAATAAAAATGCGCAGTGGTGGCACAGTGTAAAACATGGGTTTGCATTTTCATCTTCCGATTTGGCAGCAGACGTTCCATCAATTCCTTTGTGGTGCTGTCTTCCCTTATTAGGCTGATTTTGTGAAAATTGCACACCCTGAACTGGCATTCAGAGAGGCTGCGGAAGAAGCCTGCAGGAGTATTGGCACCATGGTAGAGAAGTATGTACTGTCCATCCTTTCCATTGCTGGGTGACACTGTTGCATGTGGTTTCCTGCATGGTGCTTGTGCCTCCTGGGAGGGTGGGAGGTGGCCCACATGACCACTGAGCAATCCATGGGCACATTCCTCTCCTTCTCTCTCCTCCCTTCCTCATGGGGTGTGGGGGGGTGTGAGGATCAATTGAGGTCAATGTAAAGTACTTGTGAGGCATAAGGCCCCTCCCATAGTGACTCAGTAGACATTTTTTGGTAGCTTTCACCATGTCATTGCTTACAGTATGGGCTCTGTGGTACCTTAATGACAAGCTGGAGATACAGATTAGCACACAGCTGAACTGCTGTCATTTCCCCCTCCCCCAGGAGCCAATATTACCTTTGCACAGGTAGTGCTCTTGGAGCGCTGCTCACTTGAGGTCGGAGGGCTCACAGGGGCTGTAAAACTCTGGGAGGGCTCAGAGACTACAGGCAGAAGCTATGCTGATATGAATTTTTTCAAAAGTAATTTCAAGGTAAACTGTAAATTTTTTTTTTTTTTTGAGACAGGGTCTCACTTTGTAGCTCAGGCTGGCCCTGAGCTCACTATGTAGCCCAGGCAAGTCTCGAACTGAGCAATCCTCCTGCCTCTGCCTCCCAGGTGCTGGGATTACAGGTGTGGGCCACCAGGCCGGGCACTGTGGTATGTGGTATTGACTGCTAGTGGACATGACTCACCACACCCAGCATTCTATGGTTACTAGGGACTGAACTCAGGACCTTGAGTTTGTGAGGTAGGCTAAATCTCTGGCCCAAAACTGTAGTGTTTTTAAGCCATTTATGAGAGCTCTAAAGTGCTCATTAAAATAATTGGAGACAGGGCTGTATTCCACACCAGAGGACATGTGAAGCTGGGGAGAGCCCTGGGGTTGCCCGGAGTGCATCTAAAAGGGGAATGGGGGCTAGGACACCTCACAGGTGTGGCTTCTCCAGTTAGGCGGGGCCTCCTTGGAGGCTGACCTTGGGTGGTGCGGCTGCTGCTGTAATGCCTGGATCATGGTGTCCCGAGGAAGGCCAGCACAGGCATGTAATGAACAAGGGCACTTTTATTGGCACAGCATGCAGTGGGTCTACCAATATTGGATTGGAAACCCTGAAAAATGGGTACCGGCCCCTTTGAAAGGTATTACACATGGGAGGGGGACCTAAACCTCCTAGTAACTGGCTAACAGTTTGATCTGTCATACTTATCAGGTGGTTATTGGTAGAGGAGGAATAGGAAATACAGAGTCATCTTGTGGGAGGGCTAACAAAGGAAATCCTTGTTGGTAGCAGCCTTGGTGTTTAACTTAAGTTATGTGAGCTATGTCCCCTCTGGCTTACCAGGAGATCACTGTACTTGGCCACCAGCGCAACCAGCAACGTCATCAATTTGCTTAGTTTTTCAGGGAACCTCACACAATTAGCACAATTAGCAAGTTGTCACAAGTTATTTTTACAGAATATATATCACATTTGCACGGGATGTTTTTACAAAGTACAAAGTTTGTTCACATTTTAAACATCAGTGGTGACTTATAAAATGAAGATTCTTTGGTCCCAATGTAATGGCAAAGGGAGTTGAAAGTACTTGAGAGAGACGAAGGAACTTGGGCAAAAGAAAGAAGTTTATTCACTAGCGAAGGTCAGCCACAAGGGAGATGAGTCCCACTCAGCTTGACCGACTGACCCCCAATTCCAATTTTGCTACGGGGAGGTGACATACTGATTTACAATCTGAGGTTCCACAGAACTTCTTCCAGGTCCTTATCAGTTTCCATGGTTACAGAGTTACTAGTAGATTAGGGAGTAGGGAGAGGAGGCTGTGCAAAAGGTGGGGAGGTTACAATTTACTACATGCAGCTGTGCTGGGGGTTAACAAAGATTCTCTAAGTGGGTGTCACTTATTACAAAGCAACTAGAGGAACCAGGCTTCATGGGTAAACAAATGACTAAGTAAATCTAAGGCTACTCTTATTCACAGTTCTACCTCTGCAGCATGCCTAGAGGGAGAGCCCCCCCAGGCTGGCACCAGCTCAAAGCCTGACTATCACCAGTGACATTCCTGAAGTCAGGCTTCTCGTGACACCAACACTGCTGTCACTGATAGATAGTATTACTTAGTAATCATTACAGTACCTGTGACTTTCCTATGGCCACTGAGGATCACTGCTGAAGGGATCATGTTGGTCTCGGACATGTCCAGACTGCACACATTGATGAGGCTACAGTGGAGCAGCTAGGAGAATGACCATCACTTATTGGGGAACCAAAGAAGGTTTCAGCATGGCCTGGCCCCCCCCCCCCGGGTGCTCAGAAACTGTGTCCTGTGGGGTTTAGATACACCCTGGGTTAAGGATGGGCATTCTTGGGCACAGAATTGTTAACGCATGTTTGTTGTACAAGTTAGTGTCTTTACTCTGACATTACTGTCTATGGGAGCACTCTTGTTTTGTGGGAGGATTGCAGAACACCACTGTTGATGAAGTGGTGTTGCATGTCTGTCTGTCCGAGATCTCCTCACTGTAGGCAGTGTTTCAGTTGTCTGAGAGTAAAATCTTAAAAGAACCTTCGTACCCTTCCCTAGAGTTTTGCCTTCTTCAAGTCTTATTGATACAGGACAAGCAAGCCTAGCTCCCGACCAGAGAGAGAGACCTGAAACATGAGTTTGTGTTTTCTAAAATCAAAGCACGAATTTTAGGAACTATGGAGGTTAAGATTTGGAAAAATCTTGATTAAGAAAGAAAGCTTTTGCCTAAGAGGGACAAAAGGGGAACCCGCAAATGGGAGACCCATCCACCTCACTTGTCAGTGGGCCTTTATGGAGCAAAGCCATGAGGTGAGGTGGTTTAAAGTGGGACAAAATTATAGTCAACCAGTAATGTTGCAAATACGGTAACTTAGGTAACATTGGTGCAGTGAGAAGTCACAGATGGACAAAACCATGATCAATCAATAAGATTACAACTAGTTGCTCAGCTAACATTGATTAAATGGGAATCCAATGGGAAGTCAAATCAGGTAACAGGCATAAAAGAATATTTTTTTTTTTTTGAGACAGGGTCTCACTTTGTAGTTCAGGCTGGCCCTGAGCTCACTATGTAGCCCAGGCAAGCCTGGAACTCAGCACCAATCCTCCTGTCTCTGCCTCCAGGGTGCTAGGATTACAGGCATGAGCCACCACACCCAGCACTGTGGTATGTGATATTGATTGCTGGTGGGCGAGAGTCATCACGCCCAGCATTGTATGTGGTTACCAGGATTGAACTCAGGCCCTTGTGCTTGGCTTGGGAGGCAGGTGCTGGAATCACTGAGCTAAATTAATTTTTAATCTAGTCTTTTTCTGTTGAAGTCCTAGCCCTGGGGGGTTTGAAGATGCCTATTTAGAATATCAAGTACTGCTGTTTATCCTAGGGAGACTGGTGCCTTATTTAGACTATCAGACAAGATAAGAGGGGCTTAGGGTGGTATGGCCACCTTATTAGAATATCAGTCACTGCTGTTTATCCTCTGTAGGCAGGGTAGTTTTCTCCTCAGGCAATGCTAACTTCCAAGTTGGCTTCTTTGTTTCCAGGGCCACTCTAATTGTCTATAAAATGTCTACCTAGCTTTTTTCCTGTAATATTGTGACTCAGTAATTTCACAAGTGTTAATTTCCCCCTTCAGTTTAGTTGCATCCTGACTTCTGTCAATATTTAAGAATCAGGATTATTTGAGTTTATGTGTAGAATTGATTTGTTTTCTGCTAATAGAAGTCTTGTTGGGTCCCAAAATTTCCACACTGTCAGTAAGCACACCAGAATGTAATCAACAAAGGCACTTTATTATTCCACTGCATGAAGAGGAGGTTCACCATAGCAAGCTGGCGACCCTGTTCTGTTGCAACACACACTTTTTAATGGGCAATTTTAGGTCATAGTCACTCAGGGACGTTTCTTTACATGATTGGTTACAACAGGGGTGGGACTGTACTTGTCTTACTGTTGGAGGAGGAAGTGGAGCAGAAGGTTGGGAGGTTACAATTTACTACACACAGGTGTTCTGGGAGTTAACAGAGATCTTCTAAGTGGGGCTCACTTAACATTACAAAGCAAGTAGAGGAACCAGGCTCCACAGGGTGAACAAATGGCTAATTAAATCAAAGGCTACTATCATTCACAGTTCTATCTCTGTGACATATTGTGAGGGAGGGCCCAGGCCAGCTCCTGGCTATCCCAATTAGGTTTAGATTTCCCACAGCATTCCTTCAGTCAGGTTTCCCCTGACAGTCTTACATTTGATGTAGTTGCAAATGTAGACTTTATCTTAGGAGCTTCCATTATAAAATATAGTGTCAGATCTGCGCTTAAACATCAGAAGGTGAAACAGTGCAGGCCACCTTTACACTGCTGTCGTTAATACAAGGATGGCTCTGCGGGTGAGCAGAGGGCCCACTGTCTCTTGACTGCACCTCGTGATGCCTGGAGTAAGTGACAAGAAGGTGTGCATGGCCCTTCTTGTGCCGTCTGTGTCTGGCTGACAGTCCCACCCATGGTTCCCTCTGTGTTTGGGAAGACTCAGGAGAATGATGGCTGAAGAAACCCTTTGGCTTGTATTGTAGGGAACAGGAAAGTGGGACGTTACTAGAACTTGTGCAGTTAAATTCTAGTCTCCTGTGAACCCAACAGCACAGGGCTAATTGATTAATAAATAGAAAATGAGACTTAGAGAAGAAGCTGAGCTTGGGCCTCATCCACGCTACTGTGGGTAGCAAAGAAGGTGGCAGACTGGAGAGTTCGCCACACCTTTTATTCTATACATTTCTAGTAAGAAAGGACTCCAAAAACCTAGAGGGCAGAGCAGACTCCAAGAGTAGTCCTGGAGGAATTATGTACATGAAGATCCTGTAGGGCAGGCAGACCTTGGCAGTAGTCTTTGAGGAATTATGTAGATGGAGGTCTGGGTGTATTTCTGTCCTGGAGTATATCACAGCCTGTGGGACCACTGGAGTCCCTGTTGCTACCAGAGGTGAAGACAAGAGTCAAGTTCCTAAGTCCGTGTGCAGACAAGAAAGCTTGGCTGAGTCATAGTCCCGATTGTGCAATTAATTTTCCCAAATAGGATTCTTCCCAATGTTATATATTTAAAAAACTTTGATTCTTTGAATGTGAATTGACTAGGCCATTCTTGAGACACTAAGAACTGGATGGTTCTTATAATTTCATCTCTCTCTGAATTAGCCACCAGGCAGGGGCAGATTGTATCTAGTCCCATCCTTAGAGTATCCCAGGGCTTTGTGTCACCTGGGTCCTGATGAGGTACTGTGTACTGTGGATTGACTCAAGACTTCTGCTTGAGTGGTGGTGCTTAGTTCTTCCAGCCTGGGCTCAGGCAGGCCAGCTGGGTGGGCAGTGGTTTGTTGGAATGCAGGGTGTGTACCATGGGCACGCGGGCTCTAAATGTCCTGCCCATAGTCAGAGGGCTGCGGTTGGGCCAGCCTTGCATCTGTATGTGGCAATGGAGCCTGTGTCCTGAGCATGGCATGGGCAGCCCGGGGTCTGGGTGCTGATTTCAGGGCCAGGAGAGGTTTGTGCTATTCATCCTGTCTCCCTCGTTGAAAACCCTAATTACTGCCAGTATTTTCCATCAAGTCACCGCTTATGACATTCCATCCTCCTTCTTTCCCGTAACTACCCCCAACATTTGGTCTCTGAGGATGTGCATATGCCATCTGACACAATTTGTTTGATGTAGATAAAAAATAATGTGTTAGAAACTAAGTTTTTTCATTTGTGACTTTTCTAGGTTGAACACGAATGTGGAATTATACCAAAGTTTGCAGAAATTATTAACTGACAAAAAGCTCGTGGACTCCCTTGATGCTGAAACCAGGTACTCCCTGCATCCTTGGTGTTTACTAGGACTGGGCCTATGGAGGAGGGACCGGAGCTCTCGGGCTGCTGCATTCACCTGGGGCTGATCTGCTTCTCCCACCTGTGCACATCTGCACCTCTGCACCTTCTCTAGTACTTCACTCAGACGGTGTCTCCTCACTCAGCTGGGCTCCTCCTCTTTAGTTTTTTTCTTCATTGCTCTAATCTGCCTGGTAATTTGTGCTCATCTTTCACCTGAGTAACTGCCACCACCCAGAAGGCAAAGCTTGGTCTCTTTCTGCATCTTCAGCACATACTGTAGGTGTTTAGCTAATGAACTACTGGACATAGCTGGTGATTGCACTTAGCCTTACACTTACAGCTGTATAGTCAACACCATCGGCAAATAGAAGCAAATCGATTTACTTATTGGATAGGTATTAGGGTGCTGAAATAATTCACTTTGGTTCACTAGACTACATTTACTTATCTGATTTGAAAGGCCTGATTTCTAAGTCAGTACGTATGCTAGAAATGTTTGATATCTGATCTTGAGTAGTGTTGTCTTTGCTCAAATTTGCTTATAAAATGGGTAGTAGGATTTGTCCTTCATTAGTTCATGATGTTTGTGTCATAACTAGATTTCTTCTTGTCTGCTTATACCTGTTTATCTGCTTTTAATTTATGGAACCTTTACTTCCTTTGACTACTTTATCCCCTCCTGCTTCCTTCTCCATTTCAGTCTCCATAAGTGGCTTATGACACCATGTGAAGCCCTGTTCCATTGTTGGACCTTACTTTCAATTTATTAATAGATGTGTCATTACCTGGTTTCATTTCATTTCATAAACCCTAATTCTCAGGATACTAGAAAAGATACTCCCCACAGTGCTAGATACTAGCACTGTTGCTAGATACTAACACTGTTGTCAGCATTGCTGGTTTCTGTGTAAGTTTAGGCTTGTGCATAATTTGGCTTCGTAAGCAAAGCTAATAAAATAGGCCAGTCTTCTGCTGCTTAGCAGCAAGGGTTAAGGGTGCCTTTTCCTGGAGGTTGGACATCTGCAAGACACCATCCAGCACTCTGCACCCTCACTGAGCCTGTTGGAATCTCCCCACATCAGTTCTGAGAGCACCTGTATCTCTGGGCGCCCCAAGGTGACACAAGCCTCCACCTGGTGCCTGGAGCTGGTCCCATGGACACCAGTATATGCATCAGGTGCCCAGCAGTAGTTTCCAACCTGCAGGAATCCATACCAGGAGTCTCAGAATCCAATACTCTACTCTTTCCTCAGCTGGTATGACCATTTGGACATTTGCTACAAACAGTGCTTTACAGATGGGGCATACAGTTGAGAAATCTACACACATACCTATAGACTATAAAGAGGGGCAAAGAGGAATATAATGTGTAAGATTAAGGACTAAAGAGGCTAGACAAAAACACTCTTCTGGAAAAACATAACATTATAGTCTACACAGAAGACCCAGGGAACTCCATCAAAAAACTCTAATAACCAACTTCAGGATATATAGTCAGCTTACAAAAATCATTAGAATTTTTGTACACCAATAATGAACCTGAGGAGAAGGTAATTAGCATTCACAGTAGCTTGAAGAAAACTGAAAGAGCTAAGAATTAACCTAACCAAGGAAGTGAAGGGCCTCCACAAAGAAAACTGCAGTACTCTGAAAAAGGAGATTAAAGATGGCATTAGAAAATGGAAATATGTCCACTGTTCCTGGATAAGCAGAACAAATATTGTCAAAATGACTGTCTTTGTTGCTTTCTGTGGAAGAGACAAAATGCCCAACACCCAAAGTTAAAGGAGGAAAGGTTTATTTTTGGCTTCCAGTTTATAGAGCTTTCAGTCCATAATGGCTGGCTCCAAGGCAGGGTGTCATGGCACAGGCCCATCACAGAAGACACAAAGCAGCAAAACAGCAAAGTAGCAAGCAACAGCAATGCCAGCAACCCTCTTCCTGTTCTTTATATTCTATCTAAGCTACCTGCCAGTTTGGGGGACCCATAATCCTAGCAATGAAACATGAGTCAATCCCACCATCATATCCTTAATCTCAGCATCACCTCCCAAAAGCCATATCTATGACTGACTGCATGAGACTTTGGGGATTATCTAGACATGAGCCATAACAATAGCCATGCATATACAGATTCGATACAGTCCCAATCAAAATACCACCAGCATACTTCACAGAATGAAAGAAAACAATCTTAATGAAGCCAGAAAAACCCAGAATAGCAAAAGCAATTTTGGCTGTAACAAGAGCAAAGCAGGAAGCTTCTAAATTCCAGTCTTCAAGCTGTATTACAAAGCAATAGTGATTAAAAATGGCCTGATAGGAGCAGGAAATTTAACTCAGTGGTTCCTGCACCTGCCTTGCAAGGGCAGGGTCCCTGGTTCCATCCCCAGTAACCACATACAATAATACCAGAGGTGGTGACTCATACCCACCAGCACTTCATACCACAATGACTGCTGGTCGTGGTGGCTCACACCTGTAATCCCAGCATTGGGGAGGCAGAGGCAGGAGGATTACTGAGTTCCAGGCTTCCTGGGGTACATAGTGAGCTTGGGGCCAGCCTGAACTACAAAGCAAGACCCTGTCTCAAAAGAAAAAATGTCATGGTACTGGAACAAAAACAGATATGTGGATCAGTGCAACAGAATGAAGGATACAGAAACTTCCCATACACACTCAACTAGTTTATCTTTGGCAAAGAGTCTAAAAGCATATAAGAACAAAAATGACCTATTGAACAAATGGTACTTGGCAAACTAAGACAGCAGATTGACCTGTGTCTATCACTGTGTAGTAAATTAAAATAAAAATGAATCAGAAATCTAAACATTAAAGCAGGAATGTTAAACTCACTGGGAGATAAAATAAAACACTTAATGTAAGTGTAGGGAAGGATTTTCTAAACAACCTCAGTTGCACTAGAAATAACAGGAAGAATTAAAAGATTGGATTATTGCAGCAAAAGAATCAACTCGTAGCATGAGGAGATAGTCTACAGGCTGAAAAAAAATTTGCCAGCTACTTCTCAGGCAGGATGAATATCCAGCATGCACAGTACAGAGAATACAAAGCAGTTCAGCCACTAAAATTAAAGAAACAGCCAAGGAAATGAGCAGGCACTTCCCAGAGGAAGTACAAATGACCAACAAATATGTGAAAAAATGTTCAACATCACTGGCATTTAGAGAAATGCAAATTAAAACAACACTGAGATTCCATCTTATTCCAGGAGTGGTCATCATCAGGAAATCAGTCGAATCAGTCAAATGCTGGCATGCATGACTGGTGGAAAAGGAAAACTCATTCATTGTTGGTAGGAATTTAAACTAGGACAACCATTATTTAAGTCAGTGTGGAGATTTCTCAAAAGAAATAAAATTGAAGTTCCATGTGACCCATCTATCCTCATACTAAGTAGGTCTCTTCCCCAAAGAGTTCAAGACATAATGCTACAGAGCTACATGCATACCAGTGTTTATAGTAGCACCCATTATAGCTTCTTTTCTACCCATCAGTAGATGATTGGATAAATAAATTGTGGAGTCTTTATGTAATAGAGTACTAGTCGGCCATAAAGAAGGACAAATTTGAGATATTTGTAGGAAAATGAATAGATGGATCTTCAGAATACTGAGTGAAATAAATCAGAGACACAAGCCTGAATATCTCTCATATAGTATCTCGTTTGAGTAAGGCAAAGTACAAACATGGTGGGTAATATGGGAAGGATAGACAAGGATCTTTTATACATGGAAGGGTTCCGGGGGACCAAGGGTGAAGGGTGAAGGGAAGGAGATGAAATAGGTAGATTGAAGATGCTGCAGGTACAAGGTCATAGCAACTTCAGTGAATGTGGACATTATATGCTATAAACATGAACTAAAATGAATAATATCAATAAGAATGAAAAGAGGAATTAGAGGAGAACAGGGAGGGGGAGGAAGGAGATAAAGAAATAACTTATGTACAGGTAGTAACTCCCCAAGATTGTCACATGCATATATTCTAAATATGTACTAATAAAATAAAAATTGGGCTATTAATGTTCCAATTGACATTTCCGTGTTTAATGTATAAAACTTGTAGTGGGCCAACACATGATGTAGACACAAAGAACTTGTACCAGTAGGATACGTGCCACAGAGAAGGTGTTGCTAAAAATGCCTATAGGAACTTCTCAATAACAAACTGAGAAACAAATAGGAGCAGAAGATAGGTGTAACATTAATAGCCTAGAAGGAGGAATTCTTTGGATGTGGGAGAACGTTGGAGTTTGAAGTAGTTGTTTTTTTTGTTTTTGTTTTTGTTAAGCTTTTTGAGACAGGGTCTTGCTTTGTAGTTCAGGCTGGTCTTGAACTCACTATGTAGTTTAGGCTGGCCTCAGACTCATGGCAATCCTCCTGCCTCTGCCTCCTGAGTGCTGAGATTATAAGTGTGAGCCACCACCCCCAGCAGGAGTTTGAAGTAATATTGTAGCACACATCAAGAGTAGCACCCCAAAAGACCTCTGAGAGGCTGGCCTATGGAGTAGCATAAGACAGGGTTAAAAACAAAGAATTACAGATTTAATAAGATATCTTGTCACAGTAAGTTAGTGTACAGAAGAAATTACTTGAACTATCTCATCCTGTTTAAGTTCATTCCTTAAAACAATAGTTCTGTGAAATATTCAGATGTTTGAATGCTCTTGTGCATAAATTTGGAAATCTGACATGTAAATATTTGCAAAATTATACTTATTAGAGTTTCTAAGAAGCTCACCCATAAAGAAACCTGTTTAACTGTGGTTTTCCAAATTGGTATTCCGTATGCAAAAATATGACAGCACACTCTGCAGACAGCATAATAGAGGGAAAACCTGGGTCTCAAAAGGAACAAAAGTCAGACTCTCTCTTAAAATAACAGTTGACAGGCAAAGAGCATGCACAGACACCCAAGTGCTGCTCACACATAACTGGGGAGTGTGGAGAGAGACTGAAGGAGGGAAACTGCTGTACTGTAGTCTTAACCTAAGAATGGAGACAGCTCAGTAGTGGTCTCTACTGGCCGGCAGTTTCCCTGCTCTCCAATCTAACTCTAAAATTTATTTTTTTGTTGTTACTTTAAATGACTTTGAAGTGGTACAGAACAAATATGAGAAAATAGGGAAAAATCTGGTAGAGTAACTAAAAGGGATTTGTAGCAGATAATAAAACATACTATAATATACTGTATTTAGAAAGCATCATGCTTACACCAGAATAGTTAATTACATCTGTGAAAAAATGGGGGCATTTCAGCCAGACACAGATTCACATTAGCTTGTATTTAGTATGTGATAGAAATGTTATTTCACATCAGTAGGGGAAGAGTTCACCTAGGCCAGGAAATCTAGGGATATGGAATCTCTCTTGGCATGATACCAAAAAGAGATGTGCCAATTTGATTACCTAAAATTGCCAACATCGGTATGGCAATACTTCCACATGAGGTCATTATACAAAGATGAGATAGTTGTCATTTACATGACAAAGAATTAATCTTTGTTATGTTGCCTTCATAAATTACTTTTAAAAAAAAGAAAATGAACCCCTTAAAGGAAGATGAGCGTACAGTTCTTTTGCATAATTCTTACTTCACAAAATAAGGAATAAACAGCAGATTCCCATTAAACTCACATAGGTAATTTTCATGTGGTTGTAGGATTGGGCTTCTAGGATTGGT
>PVIC010042938.1:0-15607 GCA_004025085.1 Thryonomys swinderianus | reverse complement strand
ATCAAATTATTTCTTTAAAAATACTATTTTGTCCATTTACCTTTTAATAAATGATGACAGATTTTATCTTTTGAGTGAATTCATAATTCATTGAAGAGTTAGGTATTTATCCTAGTAAGAAGTTTGGCTTTGCCTGCACATCCTCCCAGAAATTCAAAGCATGCTAGTAATTTTCTTGGAGCCTACAGTCTAGATAGGTCCCTGGATTAATGGGACCTTAAGCCTAAATTTGCCACAGGTCCACTGTCGTCTAGTAACATTAATCTAGTAGTAGTGGATACCTGATGCACAGGATTTCCCCAAATGTAAAGTTGGTATGTTGTGCAGAATGAATTGATGGAATCCTAGGAAGTGCAGTTCAAACCTACAAGCTTTCAACTAAGACCAAGGTAGTCACCAATGTGTGCTCAGGCACTATGGATTTTTACTCAGTTCTTGGTGTCACTTTGTGAGGAGTGGCCTGAGGCTACTATGGAATTATTGGATGGCTGCCTCCTAGATTTGCTGAGCTGTATTGTACTCCCAGAGGTTAGGTGAGGAATCTGGTGGCCACTGTAGTGGCCATCACTGTCACATTACTGGCTCATACTTGAAACCTATATCACTGAAAGCCATGCCATGGAAGGACCTGTTTACTTGCTGAGGTGGATAGATGGCCTGAAACTGCTACAAACCAGCCTAAGGAATTGCTAGAGAAAATAGAATTTCAGTAGGTTGGGACTGTAGACATTTTCCTGGCAACAGAGTGGATTTAAAGATTCTTTCCTAATGTACTGTCTTATGGACAGGGACCATCAGGATTTTTCCATTGTTTGGTTTCACTAGGTTGGCACTGAGTTCCAAGACAAAGGCTAATTCTCACTTTTCTGTTTCACCCTCTTGCTTTTTGTTGTACTGTCCAATGTTGGGGGAGGTGGCGATGGACACAATTCATTTGCTACCCAGATATCAGCCAATCCTCTTGTGTGAAAAATTCTGTTCCCTACAGGAGCAGGTTTAGAGGGTCAGTCTACATGGACTGGGCCAGGAGTAGTGTCCTTGATGGACTGCTTCAAACTGGATCTCATTGTGGTGTGACCAGCACTGAAGTCCAAAGGAAAAATCTCATGCTTGGTTTTCTGCCCTGCCTCTTAGTTTATACAGTCTTGTTCCTATTTGTGTACCTCAAGGTTCAGAGAAGGGTAGAAGGGGTAGTACTTTGTTTACCTTGCTTACAAGGGACAAGAGGCTAAGACTTTGTGTATTATCTAGGGCAGGAGTTTTGGGACTCTGTCCAGTTCTATGGCAAACCTGATGCCAGATTTCAAATCAAAGGCCTTGACATAATTCTCTTTCCCTTCCCCAAGCAGGAGGCATCTCTTACCATGATGTGCTGCTTGTAGTTGGAGGGTCATGAGGGCAAGTTTTCCTTCTTGACTTCTTTAATGTCTTTCTTATTTTAAAACTAAAGAAATTTCTTAGTTGGCTTCATTCTGTTTTGTCAAGGTTGTCACATTAAAACTGGAGTCTCTGTGCTGGGTGTAATCCCAGCACTTGGGAGGCAGAGACAGGAGGATTGCTGAGTTCGAGGCTTGCCTAGGCTACATAGTGAGCTCAGGGCCAGCCTGAACTACAAAGTGAGACCCTGTCTCAAAAAAAAAATTAAAAAAAAAAAACCTGGAGTCTCTGTGAGGGTATGGTCAGTGGAAGGTCTAAGGCATAATCTCACTTTTCCTCTACTTTTAAATTTAAAAGTGAATATTTTAAGCATGCTATTAGTTTCTGTAAAATTTTCTTACATCTTCATTAAGGTTTTAAGAGTTCTTGTAAATTTTCAATTCATTCTCATCTAATTTAAAGTAACATTGACTACTAATAATTGAAAAATTAAAATATGAAGGTAGATCTTGCTTTGTCTGTTTTCAGTAAGCATATATCTGGGTTTGCCTAAGTAACACCAGTCTTCAAACAAGGTTCAAATTTTAGTGGCTTGAGATATTTGTTAATGGTAACTGCATAAAATATAAAGTTTCCTATTGGCTTTTTCAGTTCACAAACCATTACCTATTACCTATTCACAAATGCACATCATGACTAGTCACTGCTTACATTATTTCTTTCAATGTGTGCCAATGATTTGTCACTGTACCTGTTACTTAGTTCATGCATAGACAGCAGAGCTTATAGTTGAGTAATTGAGAAAGAGAATCATATGACAGAGATGAAGAGGTAGTAAAAAATCACAAAAGTGATCATACTTGAGATTACATGTAAAACAATAAGAGTAGAATGATAGAATTATCTGATAATGAGAATATCTACAATGCTAGTTTCTTCTCAACAACTCTAGATATGTGGAAAGAATAATTTTTTAAAGTCCATTTTTATGGACACAAATGAAGAAAGTGGTGGACATGAAAAGGATGAATATATTTTACAGGAAGTGACACTGAAAAAACTTCACATGAAAGGAATACTCAGAGATATTTTATGACATTAAGAGTGCAAAACATATGTTGAAAGATGTTCTATATTTACACAATTCACCAAATGATAGAAAATCTTCTCACTGTGTATATTAAGTTATAGCATGAGAAAAAGGCAAACACTGTTTAAATCATGCTTCATAAGATTTTTATGATGAAATAAAACATTTTGCTTTTCAAGTCTTTTATTTTAAATTATATACTGCCACATAAATATGGTTTTCTGTATTAATTACAATATATACATTTTATTGACAATAACTAGGTAATGTTCTTACAAAAATTTTAAAGGTCACAGAACAAAGTTGCATATAGATTCAGCTCTTGCTGTCATTTTTACAATTTTGAACTGAAATGTAAAATGAAGATCACTCATACCCTTTACCTTGTCACATAAATGAAACCTTCAGATCAAGGACGAATAATAGTGGTGAGAGGAGCCATCACGTAAAGGATGATTGGTATGATAGAGAGTATTTTTTAAAAAACATTTTGCAACATTTTATTCTGGAATGTAGTATGGAGGAGCTGTTCAAGGTTCCTCTTACTAAATTTTTTAATAATATATATATAATTATATATATATATATCTAAAACATAGATGTATATATTCTGTGAGTATTTATGAACTATAAGAGTCCTTTCCTTTGGCCCCTTCTGATCTTTATGTTTGATTGTCCAAATTAAAGGTGTTTTTGGTCATTTGGTCTTGCTATTTTTTCTTGTTCTTTATGGGACATAGATACTGTCTGTGGAAAGGTAGCTGTAAATGGCTGTCACTTTAGGTTGAACTCTTTCCCGAATAATAACACTAATTTAAGGATGTCTCCAATTAACTGTGTATGTATATGTGTGTTTGTATTCAGGTATATATATTTCTGCTATTTTGGTAAGCTTCTTAGAAATCACTTTTAAAAAATCATGATAAAACTATGATAAAACTACCATTTTACCCAGAAATTAAAGGCTTTGCTTTGGTATACTTGAATTTCTATAATCTTTACACTTGATCTTAGCCAAAAGGCTGAGAAGTGATAATTTCTATAATCTTTAAAGCAAACATAAGATGAATGCACTGTTTGTTATATTTTTATTGAATATTTTCATGCACAATTTCATCACAGGGAGGGAGGTGGAATTACAAAGTTCAACCTTTAATATATACCAAGGGGTAAGATATCTGTATAATTTTGTCAGTCATTGACTTTATTTGGTCTAGACTTTAGCATGTATTGAACAGATACGTAGAAGAGAAATTATGCTTCATTTTGGTTGACTGTATTACCTGGTAATTTAGAATGTTACCATAAGTTATAGGAATTCCACATCCATGGCATCTGAATATGATAAGAAATGGTTCATCAAAGCAATAATGACTGCTAAAAAATTAATAGTGTTGGCTTGGAATGAAAAAAATTATGCTTGTAGCATGATCATGGGATTCTTGCATTATTAAAATTGGCTAAACTAGCATACAGATCCTTAAAGTGTTTGATAAAAAGTGAAAATGTGAATTGATTTAGACTTCTAACCTAGAGCGATGTTTTATATAATTTAGATTCTGTCAGAAGAGACACAAAGTATCATCAAATATTGACTTTTTGGCAAAGATCAAAGTAAAGATTCATACTTCTCTGCTTCAATCTCCTGCCTCATTTCACTGTGAAGTGTGATTTTTCACTTTTATCTTACCTCTGCTACTTTTTTATTTTAATACGTTTTATAAGAAAGAGAGTTGGATGAATTATCTTCATCAAAATACAATGAAAAAGACTTTGTGGTTGTTTCTTGAGAGAATGATTTTAATTTGTGATATCAAGGTGTGGGGTGGCAAATTGCAACTCAGATAATGTCCATGATTGCTACTGTAATTACATTTGTCCTGATAAGAAAATATAGCTGCTTTGTTGCTTTCTTTATGTAGTGATGTTCTCTCAACAAATGTTCATAAATATTTTAGCTCTAGTAAGACCATGTATCAAGGTGCAAATTGTCAGATAAGCAGTGTCCTTAGATTTGGAATAATTTATGAGTGTACTTCATTTTAAAAGTACATACTTTCTTAAGGAGATGAAGTTTTATAGGTAAAACAAAGATATATTAAAGGAGAAAGAATCAAGCTATGTGAATTATAAATAAGTATAGCTACCTATAATGTCCACTGTATTTTTAAATATAAAAATGTTTTAAGCTAACATCAGAAAAATAACCTACAAAATAGAACAAAAACAAAGCCTTCAATTTTTTTTCTATTGCTGCCACTGTTACAAAATAGTTGGCCCATTAATTTATAAATGACACATTCACTCCTTACAGTCTTGGAGGCTGAGAGAAATAAGATCAAGACAGCAAGAGATTTGGCATCAGGTGAAGGCTGCTCCCTGCCCCATACGCGGTCTGCTGTGGACTCTTCTTCCCAGTGGGTGGGGTGCATAATTTCCTCTTCTTCGATAAAATCACTAACCTTATTCCTTAGAATCTGTCCTGATCGTTTAATCACTTCCTAAAAGTTCACCTCCTAACACTATCCCATTGGCAGTTAAGTTTCAAGATAAATTTGCTAAGGGTAGGGAGATACATTCAGGGGTTCACAACCTCCTATTCTCACATCCTTAAGTTCTTTTACACTTTTGAAATTCACTCAACCAGACAAACGCTCTCCCCTTCCCTTACAAAATGGGATAATAAATACTTCTCTCTTTGAAAATGGGTTTATTCACTTCATGGTCCATCAGAAACATCTGTGTACAATAACAAGTTCACTTCTACATTTAATGATTCTACAGCAATCTTGAGAATAGCTGTTATGATTTGTGTATTAAATCTCATTTTATTTCCATGAAGTTTGTCAATTTTTTATTGTAATGAATCATAGTGTATTATTATTATGCCAAACAGTTTTACATATTTTTAATACAAATATATAAAAGTGTCTCTCTGCAGATAAAGGATATAAAAATTGCCAAGGCATAAGCTAGATGAGTCATTAATTTGCATCTGTATCAGTAGAAATGAGAATTAAATCTCTCCAAATATTTGCCACAGAATTATGTTATTTTATTTGAATATTTAATAACTTGCTAGTCAAAACAAATGTATGGTGTTTTCATTTGTATTGTTTTGTGTTGCTTATTGGCGTTTGATTTATGAACTTTCATGTCTCTCTCTCTCTCTCTTTGAGATTACCTGTGATGTTTTGGCATTTGTCTTCCAGGACAAAAGTAGATTAGCCAAAAAACACTAAAAAAAGTCAGGTGAAAAAAAATTAAAAGCCAGGTGGACTGAATATATTCAGTGTAACTCAAGGCTGGAAACAATGGAGTTTTGAAGAATTGGGGAAGGTTGTAAACCCAAAATATTTATGAAACATAGGTATCCTTCCTGTGGAAACACTAAAAGGAAGTAATTTCCAGACATCAAAAGGGTTAGAAACTAGAGTATGGATGAATGTTTCAGGAAAAAAAATATTGTCCAAAATTTTAGTTCCATTGAAAGATAGAAGAAAATGCATGATTAATGCTTAGTACCTGATATGTTTAAAGTCTGAAGTCTTTACACATACTAAGCTTTGATTTAAATTTCCTGGAAGGAGGGATAATTAATGAAAAAGAGAAATTTAGTCAAGGAACCGATAAATTTGAATATGCAGTGATGTATCAAGAATGGTTATCATAACTGTACTTTATTGAATGAAAGAAAAGATGTGAACGATTCCAGGGATCTTGCTACTATCCAGAGAGGTAGAATACAATGTAGCTGTTAAAATGATGCTGAAAAATATTTAATGACAACCACCTCCCACGAAAATTGTTCTGTATCCATTACTTTTTTATTTATGGCAACTTTATCAGACAGGTATTGATTAACCCTACTACACAGGTAAAGTAAATGAGTCTTAGTGAATTTTATTTCTGTAATATTAGAGAGCTGAGGCGTAAACTGAGCCCTCTGTCCTATCTCCTTTCTAACATGGCCACTTTAGGTAGGAGGACATGTCTGGCTGCCAGGTGTGACATCTGGCAGTCTTTGAAGAGTTGTTATTGAGGGTAGGGTTTTTTCTTTCTTTTTAGTGTTTTCTTCAGCTAGTATTTATCACTTTTGAATTTAGGTGGAAAGATTAGTGTAAAATGAAGTAAATGCAAACAAGATAGTCAAGAAAAGGTAATGAACACAATAGAATACTGCATTATATAGCCATAGGAGATGGCGACATAGTAAAGTAAGTCTGACATAGAAAGAGTAATACTCTATGACTTCTGTCATAGGTGAAATCTAAGAAAGTTGATCTCATAGAAGTTCAGAGTAGAACAATGACTACCAAGGAATGGTGCGATGAGGAGGGAGAGAGGATGGAGAAAGACTGACCATAGATTTTAATTAAAAATAAATGATTTTGAATTTTGTCATCATAAAGAAATGATATTTGAAGATTTTAACTTATCTTAATTTGAATATGTCAGAACATCAGATTGTACACCATAAATATATACAGTATTTATGAATCAGTTAACATTTTACAATTAAATGGTAAAAAGTAAAGAGTGAATGTCCAGAGAAAAAATTCTGAGTGAAGTTGAAATACACAGTCCTTTCTCACAAGGCTAGCCCTAAGAGAATAAAAAATGTAATTGTCTTTGCAGTTTTCCATGGGTCTATCATTTCAAGAACCAAAATCAGATCTTACCAAAAAATGTAGATATTTGATTTTTAATTTTTTTTTTGAGACAGGGTCTTGCTTTGTAGTTCAGGCTAGCTCTGAGCTCACTATGTAGCCCAGGCAAGCCTTGAACACAGCAATCCTCCTGACTCTGCCTCCCGAGTGCTGGGATTACAGGCGTGAGCCACCACACCTGGCTGATTTTTAATTTTTAAAATTATCCTGAAGAGAGGTGTCACTTTGTCATAAGCTATAGGAGATAACCAGTTAGAGTTTCACGTAGTAATTAAAAGCCTATATTTCTGACAGATTCTTTAATATATATAGAGAATTTATACACATGAGCTGGAGTACCTGGAAGATCAAAAGAGAGGAAGAAAAGAAGTGAAGGATAAAACACCATAAAAGATGTCGCTCAGGGACTGACTAGAAGCAGCTAGTGCTACTTTTTATACACCGTATGTCTAAACATTGCTTCCTTATTAAAGATTCTACTAGACATTTGCTGCAGATTTCTAGGAATCTTAAGTTTCATCAACCAGGGGCTGAAATGTCCCTTAAAGTCATCATTATGTCCTATAGACACTACTCTTGCCACCAAAGGCAGTACCAGTGGAGATAGTAAGAGTTACTTCTCTCTGTCTTCCCATCTTGCTCTTCGCATTGGTTACAATTAATTGTGGTTCAGTGACAAGCCAGACAGGAAAGTAAAGTTTACGATCTCATAGATTCATACCTAGCAAAGAAGGCTAGGAGTAGGGTGGAAAGAAAAGGTGGAGATAATTGACATATTCACCTTTTTGGCTCTTATGTTTCTAGTTGTATTTAATTTATATACAAAAGTCTATGTATGCATGTCTCTGATGAATAATCCTGTTATTTATTCATCTAGTTTTATGAATAATTCTTGCTGCATGCTCTATATTTTACAAGTTAAAGTTAGCTATCACAAAACTTCTTTGCAGAGAAATTGGGGGTAGGAGAGGAACGTAAAATTATTCAATATATGTGCATATATATCAAAGAGAAAAACATTTACAGTTGGTATTATCTTCATTTCTGTAACTTATCACAATGCTGGGTTGATATACATAAAGTTTTTCGTTCACCATTATTTCATTTTTTTTTGCTCTCAGCTAGTTTTTCTTCTATTAAAATTTTCAAACTTTTATTACTTAAGAGCCCAAATGACTAATAAATTTCTTCCTTTTCCTCCTCATTGTGTGGTAACTATTTTTTTTCTTTTAAGCCATTTTACTGGAATGGAAACAGTAAGAGAAGTATTAGGAAATTACAAGGGTTCCAAAGCTAGAATGAGATTTTACTGTAGGACAACAGCACAATTGCCTTAGATAATCAGATATTTTGTCATTTCATTTTGTGACATGAGAAGCTTGAAATATCTTGATGGCTGTTCAATTTTAAGTTCATATTATCTGGCCTTCCTTGTTGCGCACCTTTTGTACATCAAACAAGCCCTGTGATGACTAAGAAAAGGGTCTGGCTGACATCCAGAGGATGTGTAATCATGCCCTTCTGATTATTAGGAGCTTTGTCTGTTGTGAAGTTTCTTTGGTGAGAATTAATGTGAAAACAAAATTTCATTTTGTTTTCCATCCATTCTGAGTCATATATTCCTATGTCTTTTCTAAAAGAGTTCCTTATACTTAGCCAAACCTCTGACCACCTGGGTAAGCCTTAGGTACTCATTTTGGAACAGCAAGCAGATGTATTTCTTGAATACCTCCTGAGAAGATTTGCCTTTACAACTATATTTCAAAATTTGTAATAAAATAACATTGCAGTTCTAGCATATGCCAACATGTCAGAGAGCTTCATCAGTTATCAAGATCCAAGATTTTTCTTCTTTAGTCGGCACTGTTTTCATCTGGACGTCTTTAATGACCACTGATGTTGAACATTTTTTCATATGTTTATTTGCTACTTTATTTCTTCATCTGAGAAATGTATATTTACTTCAGATGGTCATTTTTGGACTGGGTCTTTAAATTTGGAAAGTCTGGTTTTTAAAGTTCTTTATATGTTCTAAATAGTAGACTTTTGTCTGAGGAACAGCTGGTAAAGACTTTTTTCCCGTGTTGAAGGTTATCTCTTCACTCTGTTGGTTGTTTCTCTTGCTGTGCATAAGATTTTCAAGGAGGTGAAATTCCAGTTGTTGATTCTTTCTCCTAGTTCTACTGCTACTGGTTTACACAGTCTTCCTACACCAATGTCTTCAAGACTTTGACATAACCTTTCTTCCAGCAGATTTAGTGTTTCTGTTTTAATATTTAGATATCTGATCCATTTCAACTTTAGGTCAGTGCATGGTGAAAGATACATGTCTAGTTTTAATCTTTGGCAGTTGAAACCCAAATTTTCCAGCACCATTTATTAAAAAGGCTATCTTTTCTCCAGTGGGGTTATTTCTGGATTTTCTAATCTGTTCCATTGATTCTTAGATCTGTTTCTTTGCCAGTAGCATGGTGTTTTTATCAGTAGTTTTACAGTATAGTCTTTTTGTTTATTTTTATCTTTATTGGTACATTGGGTTCTGATATCCTCACCCTTGTCTTTGCTGTCTAGAATTATGTTTGCTATTCTAGGTCTCTTCTGGTTTGAAATGATTTTTTAGATTGCTTTTTCTAGCTCTGTGAAATATATTGTTGGAATTTAATTGTGTTCATGTTGAATTTATATAGGAGTTATGATAGTATGGCCATTTTCATTGTATTGCTTCTTCCTACCCAAGAACAAAGAGTATCTTTCCATTTTTGGATATCTCCCTTTAGTCTCTTTTTCAAATTGCCATACTTTTCAAAGTGGAGGTTTTTTTACTTCCTTTATTAGATGGATACCTAAGTACTTCATTTTCTAAAACTTTATTGTAAAAGGAATTGTTTTCCCAATTTCTTTCTCAGAGAGGCTGTTAGTCACATAAAAAAAGGTTAATGATTTTTTGAGTATTGATCTTGTATCCAGGTACTCTATTGCATTTGGTGATTAAGTCTAGAAGTCTTTTGGTGGAGATTCTGGGGTCTTCCAAATAGAGTATCATTTCAGCCATAAATAATGACAGTTTTTCTTCTTTTCCTGTCTTTATTCTTTTTATTTCTTCCTCTTGTCTAATTGTTGTGGCTAATGCTTCCAGAAATGTATGGAACAGGAGTGGTGATAATGGACACCCTTATCTCGTTCCTGATTTTAGTGTGAAAGATTTCTGTTTTTTACCATTTACCATGATATTGGCAGATGGTTTTTTATACATGGTTTTTATCAAGTTGAGATAAAGACTATTACAATTTTCTGTAGGGTTTTATTTATTTATTTTATCATGGATGGGTATCAAATTTTGTTAAAGGCTTCTTCTGCATCTATTAGGATGGCCATATGGTTTTGTCTTTGAAATATAGTCTTTTACATTTTTTGATTTATGTATGTTTTGAACTATCCTTGCATCTCTGGGTTGAATCCAATTTGGCCAAGGTGTATGGTCTTCTTGATGATCCTCTGTATTCTATTTGAGAGAATCTTACTGAGGATTTTTGCATCTATGTTCATAAGGGAAATTGACTTGTAGCTCTCTATTTCATTTGGGTCTTTCTCTGCCTTTGGAATCAAGGTAATGCTTGCTTCCAGGAATGAATTAGGCAGTATTTTTTCCCTTGAATATCATTAAAAAATTTGAGCAGTAGTGAACAGTAGCTCTTCTCTAAATTTCTTGTAGAATTCATCAGTGAGGCCATCAGGACCTGGACTTTTCTTTGTTGGTAATTTTTAAATGGTATTTTAAATTTTATTGATAAATATTAGGTTGTTTCGAGTTTTTAATCTTTGTTTAACTTTGATAATTCATATGTACCTAGTCTGTACACTTCCTCGATGTTTTCCATTTTGTTGGAGTACAGATTGTCAAAGTAGGTATTAGTGATCCTCTAGATTTTTGGTGGACCTGTTGTGGTTTTTACCCTTTTCATTCCAAATTGCATGGATCTGAGCCTTTTCTTTCCCTTTTTTGATAAGGTTGGCAAAAGTTTGTCAACTTTATTGTTTCAAAGAACCAGTTCTTTGTTTCATTGGATTTTTAATTGTTCACTTAGTCTCCATTGTATTGATTTCTGTTCTGATCCTTATAATTTCCTCCCTTGTATCAGCTTTGGGTTTGTCTTGCTGTTCTTTTTCTAGGAGCTTGAATTACATTTTTTATTTGTGTTTGCTCTGTTTTCTTATATGGACATTCACCACTATGAATTTCCCTTGTAGGACTGTTTGCATTGTGTCCTATAAATACTGGCATGCTGTACTTGATTTATCATTTAATTGTAGAAATGGTCCAATTTCTTCTCTAATTTCCACTGTCACCCATTTGTTATTCAGGAGGGTGTAATTCAATTTACTTTTGTTTGTGAAGTTCTTGTGGCTTCTTTTGCTACTGATTTCCAATTTTATTGCGCTATGGTCTGATATTATAAAGGGGATAAATTCAATTCCTTTGCATTTACTTAAGCATGTTCTATATCTAGTATGTGGTCTATTGGAGAAAACCCATGGACAACTGAGAAAAATGTTTATTCTGATTTTGAGGGAGGTGAAACACTGTAGACATCTCTCAAGTCCATTTGTGCAAAAGTTTGATTCAGTTCTAGTATTTCAGTATTGATTTTTTAGTCTAGTTTGATCTGTATACTTTGGTGGGGTATTCAATTACCCCAGTAGTACTGTATTAGTGCTTATTTGATTCTTAATGTCTACTAATATTTGTTTTATATACTTCGGTGAACTTGTATTTGTGAATATATATTTATGATTTTCATTTCTTCCTCTTGAATTATTCCCTTTAGAACAATGGAGTGGACTTCTTTGTTTCTATTAGTTAGTTTTGGTTTAAAGTTCATTTTGTCTACAAATAGAAGAGCTATTTCTGATTTTTTTCTGGGTTCCTGTCATATGGAATATTGATTTCCAGTCTTTGACTTTTAGTCTATGAATTGAGTTGTGTTTCTTTCATACAGTACATTGATGGACCATACTTTGTGATCTATTCTACCAGTCTATTTCCTTTGATCAGTGAATTGAGGCCTTTGACATTGAAGGTTATAACTGGTATATATTGATTTATCTTTCCCATGTTTTCCTGTTGTTGATTCTTTTTAAATTTTTTTCCCTTTTGGTTTATTTTCTTGCTTTGCCTGATAGCTTCATTCTATTGGACTTGATGAAGTTGTGACCCTCATTGTCTTTTCCTAGAACATGATTTAGAAATTTTTGAGTGCTAGTTTGGTGTTCATGAAGCTCTCTAGGTGTTGTTTGTTATGAAACTATCTTATTTCTCCATAGATATTTCAAGGATAGTGTTTCAGAATACACCAATCTGAGTTGGAGGTTGTTTTCTTTTACAGCTTGAAATACTTCACTCTGGGTTCTTCTTTTTTAATTGTGAAATAGTTACATTTTATTTACACATCATGATCACATTCAACATTGAGAATTTGTACCAGTACATGACATGACTTAATTCTCATTTTTTTCCCATTCCTTTACTCACCCTCCAGGTTCTTCTCAACTTGAGGATTTATGTGGAGAATTCTGTTTTGATTCTGATGGGTTCTGCTTTGTATGTGATTTGTTTCTTTTCTCTGAGTGTTTTTAATATTTTGTTCCTTTTTTGGGTTTCTGGAATCTCAACTATTATATGACCTGGTGTAGATTTTTTTAAAATCAGAGCTAGATGAAGTCCTGTATGCATATTGTACTTATCCATATGCCAAATTCTTTTTCTCTTTCTTGGAAATATTCCAACATTACTTCTGAGAACAGTTTTATTTTTAATGTTGTTTGTATTATCTCTTGCTGTTTCACTGATTCTGATTAGTCTTATTTTATTCTTTTTGCATCATCCAGAAACTGCTGGATTGATTTCTTGTGTTCCCTTGCTATTTTTAAGAAATCTCTCTTCATGACCATTAACTGCAGCTTTCTTCTATATCTGATATTGGCTTATTCTGCTGCATATACTTTAAATGGAGTTTCTAATTTTCCTAGATATCTGTTTGATTCTGTTTCATGTATTCCATTTGTTTCCTTTGCTGGGCATTCATGGATTTTATCACATTCTTGAACTTTGTATTTTTTTAATCTTTGCCTGCTCAAGAGATATTAATCATGTCTTTCACTATGGTCACTATGGGCTGTTATCTGAGAAATTATTTCTGATTTCATTTTTTTTGAGAGCCTCTTTCATTACCCATTCAGGGAGACTAGGTGTTTGAATTTTGAACTGTTCCATCTCATTGCTCCCTGAATTTGTCTTCAGTTTTCAACAAATCTAATTTTACACATTGTTTAGGTATTCTCTCATTTCTATTTTGTTGTTGTTGATGATGTTTTTGGTTTAATTCCTGGTTGCTGTTGTAAATTGCTTATTGTATCGCTACTGCTAGTATTTAGAACTCTTAGAGAATGGCTCCTTCTTAGATGGTATTCCAGGTGTAGTTGGCCTTTGGATTTTGAGTCTGTAATAGCCTTTAGGCAATCTCAGCCTTGGTATAACAGGAAGGACAGTTGACTAGGACAATCATGTCACCTGGCCAAAGCAATATAATCAGCATCAACAATAGCATCAAACACAGTTTAGAAAATGACAAAGTGTGGCAAATATTAATTTGAGAACATTAATATCATAAATTAGATTTGTGGTTATATATCATAATCAAGGATTAATCAGAAATATGTTTGCAGTAAATAAGTCCTTCTATATAGCAGACTTATCTTCTAGGAAGGAGTTGGGGTGTTTAGAGAGATAAAAGGAGAGAGAAGTTAGAAATAAGACTAGAGGACAAGGGTAGGTATGCAAATTTTGGAAAACTGATAAAGATAGGAAAAGAGAGTAGTAAGGAACAAATATAAGAACAAAGCAGACAATCTGCACCAGGAAAATGGGAAGTTTTATTCACTCTCCAATAAAAATAAGAACAACTGAGAGAAAGAAAAATAAAAAATGGGGCAAAAATGAGAACAAGAGAGGAGAGAAATGAAGAAAATGAAGACAAAGAAGAAAAGAAAAAGAGAAAGTCCCTTTCTCTATTGCTCATTACTCAGACATCTTCTGAATCTCTGGATGATGGTATTTCTGTTCTCTACCATTGTCTGGATCTGGCTGTGGCTCTCTCTGTGGGCAACTGCTGATAGCACACAGAGATGTTCCCTTTGGTGATGGCATAGGAGAGTGCCACTAGTGGAGGTGCATTTGGTCAGTACACTAGTAATGGCACACAGGGTGGTCCCCTGGTCAGGAAAGTAATATTTTAAGAATTGCTTACTCTCAGTTTCACTTCCATTTGAAACTCAAGTTGTGCTGTGCAGGGCTGGAGATTTAGCTCAGTGGTTCCAGCACCTGCCTACCAAATGCAAGGTCCCTGGTTTGATCTCTGGTAACCACATACAACAATACCGGACATGGTGAATCATGCTTACTGGCAATCAGTACCACATACCACAATGACAGAGCATGGTAGCTCATAAGTACCTGTAATTCCAGCACTTGGGAGGCAGAGGCAGGAGGATTGCTGAGTTCGAGGCTTGCCTGGGCTACATAGTGAGCTCAGGGCCAGTCTGAACTACAAAGCGAGAACCTGTCTTAAAAAAAAAAATAGTGCTGTGCACATTCAGCTTCATGATTTTCTGAGTAACATACCACTCAATTCATTATATGTAGAAGAAATGAACAAACGGCATCTCATCTTACCAGAAAGCTTCTGCACAGCAAAAGAAACCACTGGCAGAGTGAAAAGACAACCAACAAATTGGGAAAATATTTTTACCAGCAGTTTCTCAGACAAAGTACTAATATCTAGAATATACAAAGAGCTTATAAAAATCAGCTCACCCAAATTTAAAGGCCCAATTCAAAAATGGGCATCTGAAATGAACAGACACTTCTCAGAGGAAGAAGTAAAAGCAGCTAAGAAGCATATGAAGATATATTCAATATCACTAGTCATTTGAGAGATGCAGATGAAAACAGTTCTGTGAGTTCACCTCACCCCACAAAAAATGGCTTCTATCTTGAAATTCACCAGGAATAAATGGTAAGACTGTGGGGAGAAAGGAACCCTGCTCCACTGTTGGTGGGAGCATAGACTGGTGCAACCACTGTGGAGATCAGTGTGGAGATTCCTCAAAAAGCTTGGATTACAGATCCCATTTGATCCTATTATTCCCCTGGTAGTATATAAATGAAAAAATTAAATAATTCATATCACAGAGACATTTGTGCACTCATGTTCATAGCAGCTCAGTTTGTGAATAGGTAAATCTTGGAAACAACCCTATTGCCCATCAAATGGAGACTGGATAAGATGTGGTTCTTTTATAAAATGGTGTATTACTGTGCCATAAGGAATGATAAGTTTGAGTCATTTATACTCAAATGGACATACCTTGAGGACATGCTCATAAGTGAAATAAATAGGTCATAGATGTGTAA
>PVIC010042937.1:0-15622 GCA_004025085.1 Thryonomys swinderianus | reverse complement strand
CGGCGGCTTGCCTGGGTACCATAGTGAGCTCAGGGCCAGCCTGAACTACAAAGCGAGACCCTGTCTCAAAAAAAAAAAAAAAAAAAAAAAAGCCAAAAGGAGGGCTGGAGGGTTAGCTCAGTGGTTCCAGCACCTGCCTCACAAGCGCAAGGTCCTGAGTTCGATCCCCGGTAAACACATACAATGTTGAGCCTGGAGACTCACACCCTCCAACAATCAATACCACATACCACAGTGCCGGGCGTGGTGGCTCACACCTGTAATCCCAGCACTCAGGAGGCAGAGACTGAAGGATGGCTGAGTTCCAGGCTTGCCTGGGCTATATAGTGAGCTCAGAGCCAGCCTGAACTACAAAACGAGACCCTGTATCAAAAAAAAAAAAAAAAACACCAAAAGGACACCAACAACAAAAAAAAGACTCACAGTTGTTGTGTTTTTTAGTTTATTTTTTGGAGGTAATGGAGATTAAACCTAGGGAGCACTGAGTTATACACCATCTCAACAGCAAAGAGTCAAAGGCAGGACCATCTCCTCAAGTTCAAAGCCAGCCTGGGCTACATGGTGAGTTCAAGGCCAGCCTGAACTACAAAGTGAGACTCTTTCTCAAAAATCTAAAAACAAAGAAAGAAAGAGAGGGCTTGGGATTTAGCTAAATTTCAATCCAGTCTGGGGAACTTGGAGACTCAATAAGACTACAACTGAAAATTTAAAAATCAGAGCTGGGTATATTGGTGAATGCCTATAAACCCAGCCCTTGGGAGAGGCTGAAAGATCAGAAGTTTGAGCTCAACCTGGGGAATTTAGCAACTGACTAAGAAACTCTCAAAAACAACAACAACAAAGCAAAGAAGGCTGGGAACATAGCTCAGTGACAGAGCATTTGCCTAGCATACATGTCAAGGCCCTGGGTTCAAGCACTGGAAAAAATAAGAGTTCTAGAGATGGATGATGGTGACTGATGTAAATCAACGTATTTAACATGACTGAACTGTACATTTTAATTATATGTATTTACCATAGCCTGCTGAGCTCAGTTAAAAAGAAAAAAAAATTAGAAACTAATCTACCTTTAAAAACAACATGACTCATATTATACCCTGCCCAAATCTTCCTTAAATAGCCCTCTCTCCTATGTTCTGTCTTCTCTTCAAACTCAGACTGATATCACCACAATCTTTTAGTTGTAGTTCACTTACTTCTTACCTCTTCTTGTCAATTTGGCTGTAACATCTTGATAGTAACCAAGAAATATATGCTGTTCAATGATTGGCCTCAGAGGAAAATCAAGGTGCAAAGGAAATGAGGAACCATAGTAGCTGCATTAATGTTAAAAATATTTATTTTCTAAAAGATCACACAAAAGTTGGGGAAAAGAAGGAACAGGGTGAACTAGCCTACATCAAAATCTGGGCTGAGGAAGGACAAAGAGCTGCCTAAAGAAACTGGTAGCTGGAGCAAACCACAGAGATCAAGGCAGCCCAGCAACCTAGTCAGCCACACCAAAGGCACCACCGAGATGCTGTTATACAGACCACAGAGGGGCTGGCCCCACTCATTCCTCCTTTTCAGGAAGGGAGAAGCAGGAGCTCACTCTTTAGACATGTTCTTGATGGTCTTGTGCTCCTTCATGGCCTTCTCCCAATCGCTGCCATTGAACTCCTCAGTGACCACACTCCGCACAGTGCCTTCATCCAGGCAATGTGGGGCGATTCCTAGGAGAAAGTGGCACAAAGATGAAACCCAAGTATGGGTGAGAACAGAGGTTATACTGGCTCTTGGGTAAACCCCCACCTGCAAATATCATCATCCTATGCATCAGATTCCCAAGAGATATGCTCTAGCTCAAGACCTCAGCTTATGGGATCAACACTGGGCTACCAAGCTCAGGTGGCACTGGCCAGTTTATGACACAGCCTTCCAATCACGGTCCTCATTTGCCACATGGAGATCACACTCCTTGATTCAAGGATAGCAAAGGCTGGGCATCATCCAAAATCAAGCTGAGTGGAGAAAGTGAAAAGGCTTAGGGCTAGTGTAATCTCCGAAGAACTCCCAAGCCTTTCCTAGGTTTAGATAAAATTTCTAAGAATTAAAGAGCTTGGGCCGGAGAGTTAGCTCAGTGGTTCCGGCGCCCACCTCGCAAGCACAAGGTCCTGAGTTCGATCCCGGTAACCACATACAATGTTGGGTGTGGAGACTCACGCCCACCAACAACCAATACCGCATACCACAGTGCCGGGTGTGGTGGCTCACGCCTGTAATCCCAGCACTCGGGAGGCAGAGACAGGAGGATTGCTGAGTTCAAAGCTTGCCTAGACTACATAGTGAGCTCAGAGCCAGTTTGAACTACAAAGCGAGACCCTGTATCAAAAAAAAAAAAAAGAATTAAAGAGCTTCCCATTTATATAGGATTTTATACTCCAAAATCCTTTCCTGGCCCAAAAGATGGGCAGAAGGGAATCTCCAAATGGCAGAGGAGGAACGCTAGAGGGTGCTGAAGAAACAGGGTGGGAATACTCAGTATGATGTCATGTCCCTCCCTTCTTCCCACCAAAAAGCAGACATCAGCATCACAGCTGCCCCGCTGCTCTAAATAGCTTCAGTCTCTGGTTTCCCTTCAATTCAACTAAAACTGACATAATTAGTGGCTAAGGGCTGGCTTTACTCCTCCCAGATGAACCCGAAATTGAAAAAGGCCTTGGAGGTTCTCTGGTTTGTATTCTGAACAAAATTGGTGTTTTATTTTTGGCAGTACCAGAGCCTCGTGCATGCCAGACAAGCACTCTAATGCCAAGCTTCACCTCCAGCCCTTTATTTTTAAGTGATCAGCCTCTCTCTAACCTTCAGTGTCACTCCGGGTGACACACAGGTCTGAAGCACCAATGAATTCAATGTGGCTGGACCTGAGAAAGATATCCCCCAACAGGACTGAGACACTAGATCAGTCTCACACTCATCACTGAACAGAAGCTCTGCTGAAGAGCCCTGTTGCTCCAACACATGCCTGTGAAAGCGCCTGGCTGGGCAGGAGCAGGATAAATATATCAGTAACTACCTGGCCACTCAGCACCTACACCCAAGCACGCGGGTCTCTCAGCATCCCCTGAGCTTACAGTCTATCCCCTTTACTCACCAAAGCCTCCAGGGTTGGAGCGAGGAGTATAGAAGCTCTGAACACCACATCTCTTACAGAAGGTATGCTGGGCTTTGTGCGTATTGAATGTGTAAGTGGTAATGCTCTCAGCTCCCTAGATAAACACAAACAAATAGGCTTTTTCTTTTTACAGAATGTATTTGTTGTCTAAAAAGCAAACACTGGTGAGTATGGTAACACAAACCTGTAATCCTGGTACTCAGGAGGCTGAGGTAGGAGGAGGATAAGTTTAAACCTAGCCTGAGGTTCATAGGAAGTTCAGGACTTGCCTGGACTAGCCTGGACTATGACATAAGACTTGGTCCCAAATAAACAACTGAAGGCCAAGGATTTAGCTGAGTGGTTCCAGCATCTGCCTGGTAAACTCAAAGTACAGAGTTCAAACCTGGTAACACATTCCACAATGCCGGCATGGTGGCTCACACCTATAATCCCAGCATTTGGGAGGCAGAGGCAGGAGGATTACTGTGAGTTCAAGGCTTGCCTGGGCTATGTAGTAAACTCAGGGCCAGCCTAAACTACAAAGTGAGACTCTGTCTAAAAAAATAAAACAATTGAAACTCTCACCTGGGGTGTGGCCCAGTGGTATAGCACTTCACTAGCACTGGTATAGCACTTCACATACGTGAAGCTGATTCCAGGACCTTAAAACAAAATCTGTTAAAAGGCCTGGGTCTCCTTTTTCAAGACTTGCAGGATTGTGAAGACAGGTCCTATTTCACACAAAAAAGATTCAAAAGTCTATTGGGGGGCCAGAGATTTAGCTCAGTCGTTCTGCCACCTGCCTAGGAAGTGCATGATCCCTGGTTCATCCCTGATAACCACATACAACAATATAGGGTGTGGTGACTCACACCCACCAGCAATCAATACCACACACCACAATGCTAGGCATGGTGGCTCACACCTATAATCCCAGCATTTGGAAGGTAGAGGCAGAAGGACTCCTGAAAAAAAATCAAACAATTGGTCAACAGCATTGGCAACTTGTAGAAAAATATGCACTCTCACAAGAAGACAAAAACTAAAAAGAAAATTAAAACATAGAAAATATGCATTTTCCTATATCAGTCGTGGAAATGTGAAGTAGTAAAGCATAGTGACATCTACTGAAATCTCTTAACAAACAATTACACTTTTAGAAATTTCTCCTACAGATGTATTTGTTCATGTATTATTCATAAACAAAGACCAAAAAAATTTAAAGTTCTTCAACTCGCCCTGATGCAAGCAAACACAAACCCTGATAAAATGAAGTATTGGGAATAGTGAGAAAAAAATGCTAAAATGAAGCCATCTCATGGTTTCAAAGTGAAAAAAGATATAAAAGATATAAATGTGGGTTTTTTATAAAATGGAGTACTACTCTGCCTTAAAGAATGATAAGTTTAAGTCATACTCAAATGGACATACATTCAGGTCATACTTATAAGTGAAATAAATAAGGTCACAGATGTGTAAATACTGTATCTGTTCTCTGGTATGAGAAACTGAAGATGTTAATGAGTTCTAGAATGTATGATAAATGTTCTAGAATGTATAGGGAAATGTGAAGGAATAAGTAATGAGGGGTAAAGAAAAATTGTGACTGTAATAAAAAAGGCAAACAGCCGGGCGTGGTGGCTCATACCTATAATCCCAGCACTCAGGAGGCAGAGACAGGAGGATTGCTGAGTTCAAGGCTTGCCTGGGCTACATAGTGAGCTCTGAACTACAAAGTGAGACCCTGTCTCAAAAAAAAAAAAAAAAAAAAGGAAACAAAGCTTATGTATTTAGGGCGTAAGGGGTGGGTAGAATACAAAAAAATGAGAATTAAGTCGTGTCATATACTGATACAAATTTACAATATTGAGTGTGATCGTGATGTGTATATACAATATACCAATAAAGATAAATGCAACTGTAAAAAAAAAAAAAAAAGATGGGCTGAGTATGTACCTTACTGATAGAGCACATGCTTAGTAGGCATGTGTTGGGAACAATCCTGTTTGGGAAAAATAATTGGAAGATCGAATTGACCAGGCCTTCCTCATACAGACGGACTTAGGACTCAACTCACCTTCACCTCTGGTAACCACAAGGATTCTGGTGGTTCCACATGCCATGGCGTGATATTTCTGGGCAGAACTCTGCCATTTTGGTGTCTGCTCTGCCCTGTCCTGCCCTGCCCTGCCCTGCCCTGCCGTGTTGGATCTTCACCTGCATAGCTCTCTAGGACTACTGTGGCTCTCTGCCCTGCCCTTGGAGTCTTTGTTACTCTAGAGGTGCTGAATAAAACGTGCGGCAGGTCTTTTGCTACCCAGAGTAGCATGGATCAGGCCCAAACTCAGTTTCTCTAAGCCTCATTTCTGCATAATTATTATTTCTCCATGTACCGTCGACTCACAGGAGACTAGAATTTAATGCAAAGGTTCTAGTTACATTCCCTTCCCTTGGTTCTCACAGCCATGAGGCCCTCCAGGCTTCGATCCCACTACAAAAAACAAACAACAACAACAACAAAAAAAAAAAATCACACATTCCAGGTAGAGATTATCATTCCTATTTTTTAAAAAGGATATATACACTTGTATGTGATTTTATATGCATGTAAATCTTGAAGAGGTAGTCAAGAAACAGTGGTTTTTCCCTCAGGGAGAGAAACTGGGTAGATGAAGTGTAGGGAATAGGGTTTTATATTACTGTTAGGCCTCTTTATACTTCTTCCCCATCCACTAGACACTACAGGGGAGAAAGGCCCCTCATAAACTCTGAGTTTCTCACTTGTTTATTTGTAACTGACAGGGTCTCAATGTGTTGTCCAGGCTGGTCCCAAATTCCCAAGCTCAGGCAATCCTCCTGACTATCTTGGATTATAGGTATGTACCAAGGTGCCCATGCACCAGAAAAGCAGCAAAAGCAACCGTGGTGTCATCTTAAGTCACCCAGACTATTACAAGAATCAGTAGATACCTCCACCTTACTTTATCTCATTAATAATTCTACCCAGTGATATGCAGACACTCATTTCCACATAGTTCATGCATCTGCCAAACTGACCCCATGTCCCCAGTTCTCTATATCTTATCATCATCAAAATCTCCTATATGTTCATACTCTCTGGTTATTTCTTGACTCTTTCCAAGGAGAAATCACCAGTGACCACACTGACAAATCCAGCAGCACTTCTCTTAACCACTGGATTCTTCTGACCTTGGAACTCAGTAGTAGTCACTCCATTTAAAAATATTTGTCCCTGGGCCGGCGGGTTAGCTCAGTGGTTCTAGCGCCTGCCTCGCAAGCGCAAGGTACTGGGTTCAATCCCTGGTAACCACATACAATGCTGGGTGTGGTGACTCACGCCCACCAGCAATCAATACCACATACCACAGTGTGGGGGTGGGGGGGGGTGGCTCACGCCTGTCATCCCAGCACTGGGGAGGCAGAGACAGGAGGATTGCTGAGTTCGAGGCTTGCCTGGGCTACATAGTGAGCTCAGGGCCAGCCTGAACTACAAAACGAGACACTATCTCAAAAAAAAAAAAAAAATATATATATATATGTATATATTTGTCCCTGAGGATACCACAGTCTTGGTTTTCTTCCTTCTCCACTCTTCTCAAGCCCCTGTGCTTGCTTCTTTTCCTCTATAAATGCTGTCGGAAGCCAGGGCTGTTCTCAGCCACCTCCCTACTTTGGCTACATCTCCCTGGCTGACTTTCCATACTCCCTGCCCCTAAGCAACACTATTATGCCAACAGCCCTCAGATTGGTAGCTCCAATTCTGATCTCTCAGAACTCCAGGCTTGTATCTCCAGCGGCCTACTTCCAGTCCTACATGAATACTCAAAAGACAAAACACTTCAAAGCAGAAAATCCTGATTCCAGAAGCCCAGCCATCTACACCTGCAGGAGCTGGTGTCATTATTTGACTACATGCTCAGGCCCAACATTTTGGATATAACTCCAACTCCTCTTTCTTCCTCATCTTCACATCCAATCCTTTCACAGTTCTGTTTACTGTGCTGCTAAAATAGTGGTTCTTCAAGTGTGGCTCCCTAGATCACCATGACACTTGGGAACTTGCAAACCTGTAGATTCCTGGGTCTATCCTCAAACCCTCAGACCTGAAGAATGAGTCAGGTTCATGTGTGCTGCAGGTGCCTCTGTATACACAAAGGACTGAGAACCACTGTTCTAAACTGTATCTGCAGGTATCTATTTTCCTCCTACTCCACCACTACTCTGCAGATCTCTCTCATCTGGCCACACTTAACAACCTCTTGCTTCCCTGCCTCCACACTCACCTTGCTACATCCCATTCTCTGCGTTTCAGCCCAAGAGAGCTTGAAAACACTGAATAAGGTATTATCACTACACTGCTTAAAATACTCTGCGGCCTTCACATTACAAAGCATAAATTCCCTGCTTATCTCTAGCCCTGTCTCAGGCTACTTTCCCCACTTCTGCCCCAACCCAACTGACTACCACTCAAACCCAATCCCACTGTTTAGATTCCAAACACTCTAAACTCATGTCTGATAAGCTTTGGCATTTCTCGTCCCCTTGATTAAGCCACATGCTGCCCACCACAAATTGTCCTCACTATTCTGACCTGACCACCACAGAATCAATCTAAAGTAACCACCTGGTCATTCTCTATCGTGTCATGCAGCCTCAACTCTCTATGTAGCACGTACTCAGCCTTCTTTCTAATCTGTCTCATCTACCCAATGAAGACAGGGACTTTGTCATGGTAACTGCTGTGCTTCAGTGACACACTGCCTGGCACATAGTAAGTGCTATATGAATATTTGAGTGAATGTTTTATATTTATTTATATATATATATATATATATTTTTTTTTTTTTTTGCTTTTTGGAGACAGGGTCTCGTTTTGTAGTTCAGGCTGGCCCTGAGCTCACTATGGTGCCCAGGCAAGCCACCGCGAACTCAGCAATCCTCCTGTCTCTGCCTCCCGAGTGCTGGGATTACAGGCGTGAAAAACCACATCCGGTATTGTGGTATGCGGTGTTAAGATTGTTGGTGGGCGTGCCTCCACGCCCAGCATTATATGTGGTCACCGGGGATCAAACTCAGGACCTTGTGCTTGAGAGGCAGGCTCCGGAACCACTGAGCTAATCCTCCGGCCCTTATTTATATTTCTTGATTTTTTTTTAAGTTTTTTCAGACAGTCTTGCTTTGTAGTTCAGGCTGGCCATGAACTCATTACGTAGCCGAGGCTGGCCTCGAACTCACAGCAATCCTCCTGCCTCTGCCTTCCAAGTGCTGGGATGACAGGCATGAGCCACCATGCCTGGCACTATGGTATATGGTACTGGGGATCCAACTCAGACCTTGCACTTGTGAACTAAATCCCCAGCCCTCTTGGTTTTTGGGCGGGTTGTTTTGTTTTGTTTTGTTTTGACACGGTCTCACTCTGTAGTTCAGGCTAGCACTGAATTCACCATGTGCCCCAGGGTGGCCTCAACTCACAGCAAGCCTTCCAACTCAGCCTCCCAAGTGCTAAGATTACAGGCACTCACCACCACACTTGACCTGAATTTACTTTAAGACAAAGAGACAGCAAATCGCTCCTTCAGTAGGGCAGGAAGAAAGAAGAAAACAGGGTCCCAGAGCACTAGAAAGACATAAAAACAAGGAGATACAGGAAAGAAGAAACCATGCCCCAAATCCTGACCCACAAGCCCAGAGCTTCGCCTGGTGGCACCTTCAGGAACTGCCTAGCACCACCAGTGCTTGGACACAAAGCTGAAGGAGGACTATAGTCCCAGCAGGCAGTGGAGGGAGGACACTGGCATTCTGAGCTTACAGGAAAGAAAAAGGACAGGTATTCTGCCCTCCTGGGTAATGGTGTGCCTCCTCACCATTATGAACACTTAACAGATAAGGTGTTTAAGTGTTGACAGCAAGCAAAGAAAAGGAGATAAAACTGGACATTGTGGCATAACCTATAGTCCCAGATACTTGGGAGAATAAAGTGACAGGCTGAGGCAGAAGATTGCTTGAACCTGTCAGGAGTTCAATGCTAGCCTGTTCGACATAGTGAGATTCCTGTCTCAAAAAAAAAAAAAGTGCCGGAGATTTAGCTCAGTGGTTTCAGCATCTGCCTAGCAAGCACAAGGTCCCTGGTTTGATCCTCAGTAACCACATACAACAATACCGGGGCAATCAGTACCACTTACCACAAATGCCGGGCATGGTGGCTCAAGCCTGCCTGAGCTCAAGCTTGCCTGAGCTACATAGTGAGCTGAGGGCCAGCCTGAACTACAAAGCAAGACCCTGTCTCAAAAAAAAAAAAAAAAAAAAAAAAACGGGAAGAGAAAGAAAAAGGGACAGAGTGGGATAGGGGAATAAACTAGCCCTGGCCCATCTGGGATTAAACCTTAACTAACTCAGAAAAGACCTGGATTCCTATAATCATCCACTGTGTCAGACATTCCTCCCAGGAACTTACAGAGCCCAGTTAATCAGTGCAGGGCTCCAAAAGCCCAGGAATTAGGTCAGCTGTCAGAAAAAGGTGGTACGAGCCAGGCGTGGTGGCTCACGCCTGTCATCCCAGCACTGGGGAGGCAGAGACAGGAGGATTGCTGAGTTCGAGGCTTGCCTGGGCTATATAGTGAGCTCAGGGCCAGCCTGAACTACAAAGCGAGACCCTGTCTCAAAAAAAAAAAAAAAAAAAAAAAGAAAAAGGTGGTACTTGCCTTGAAGATACAGATGTATCCCCAAGGCCTCATACCTGGGGCTTGAGACTGGGTCTCTCTGTGTAATTCAGGCTGGCCTTAAACTCACAATTTCCCCCAGGCTGACCTTGAACTCACAGTGATCCTCATGCCTCAGCCTCCTGAGTACTAAAATTATGGGCATGTACCACCACACCTGGCTATACCTGGGAAGGTATTTTTTTTCTTTTTCACTTCCTCAATTGTTTTGTTGTTATTTGTTTGCAGTACTGGGGATCTCAAACTCATGACCTTGGACTTGCTAGGCCGGCATGATGTCATTGAGCTATATCCCTGGCTCCTACCTGGGGCTTTTGAAAGGTAACTGGACCATAGAGGCAGATACTCACTATATTCATCTGTGATTAATCCACTAATATGTTTATAGTTAAATGTGTTGTTAGGAAGTGAGGCCTGGTAAGAAAAGGTGATCACAGGGGGCATGGCCTAGAAGGGTACTGTATTTCCCAGAAAACTAGGTCTTATATTAATATCAAAAGATGTAATACAGCTTATTTTCAGAGGGTGTCTTACTTTTCCATGTACAATCTACACTTATGTATTTATGTACAAAAATCTTCATCTACTCAAAAACAGGCATTCTTGTTGTCTTCTTCCAGAACATCATCTTAACTCTCCAAACCCTCAATTTTGGCCTGAATTTCTTACAACTCCATTTCCTGTAGGATCACTGGCCCCAATCTCTCATATCTGGCAAAATAATTCTCCTTAAACGAGCACTTCTTGTCCATGAAGTCTGCTCATAGCACTTTGTTACAACACAGGGTATATTGAATTATGAAGATTCAAATTGGTCACAGCCATTGTTTGTTATAACGTGTGCACATTACTTATAAATTGTGTCCTCTCTGGTCATTCAGGAATAAGTTTCAAGTTAATGTGTTTTTACTTATCCAAAGGTGCCTACTTGGGTATTTACAAACAGTTGTAGTTTATATTATCATTTATTTTAAGTACTAGTGTGAATGATATTTATTTTTAATATATATTATTTAATGTAATACATCATCATGTATTACAACAGACCCATTTATTGATTTATTTTTTGAGAGAGGGTCTTGCTTTATAGTTCAGGCTGGCCCTGAGCTCACTATGTAGCCCAGGCAAGCCTCGAACTCAGCAATCCTCCTGCCTCTGCCTCCCGAGTGCTGGGATTATAGCCATGAGCCACCATACCCTATGAGACCCGTTTATGCACATCTGTCTAACTGACAGTCTTAACTGCAATTTATTCTGGGGGTAGGGCTTATGTTACAAGCATTCTGAAAAATCAGGTATGGTTTATTTTCAGAGAAATACCGTATATCTCCCCTCCCTGGTTCCTCCCGTCCCTCTTTCTGCTTCCTATCTGCCCTTCCTTGAGCAGCTCATGTTAACCATGCCTCTCCACCAAGCCATCCTGCCTTGGAGCCAGTTGACTACAGGCTGACATATAAGTCAAACTAAACTTTCCACATTAAAAGTGTATGTATCAGGTATTTTGCCTCTGCAATGAGAAAAGTACTTAAAATACACACATAGTCTAGTAAGACAGATAACTACACCAAAACTCCTCGTATAGGCAGAGACCTATGATTCAAAAAGCAAAAATGGAGGAAGGAATTAAAGCCAAACCTTATTCCAATTCCATACTATCTAGAATGTGCTAAAAACCTTTGTTAAAAGTTTGTATTTGGGGGCCGGCGGGTTAGCTCAGTGGTTCCAGCGCCTGCCTCCCAAGCGCAAGGTCCTGAGTTCGATCCCCGGTAACCACATACAATGCTGGACTGGGCGTGGAGACTCACACCCACCAACAATCAATACCACATACCACAGTGCCCGGCATGGTGGCTCATGCCTATAATCCCAGCACTCAGGAGGCAGAGGCAGGAAGATTGCTGAGTTTGAAGCTTGCCTGGGCTACATAGTGAGCTCAGTGCCAACCTGAACTACAAAGCGAGACCCTGTCTAAAAAAAAAAAAAAAAAGTTTGTATTTGGGGGCCAGAGATTTAGTTGAGTGTTTCTGGCGCTTGCCTAGCAAGTGCAAGGTCCCTGATTCGATCCCTGATAACTACATACAACAAAACCGGGGATGGGGACTCACACCCACCAGCAATCAGTACCACACACCACAATGCCAGGCCACGGTGGCTCACGCCTGTAATCCCAGCAACTAAGGAGGCAGGAGCAGGAGGATTGCTGAGTTTGAGGCTTGCCTGAGCTACATAGTAAGCTCAGGGCCAGGCTGAACTACAAAGCGAGACCTTGTCTCAAAAAAAAAGTTTATATTTGGGCTGGGGATTTAGTTCAATAGTTCCAGCATCTGCCTCACAAGTGCAAGGTCCCAAGTTCAATCATGGTACCATATACCACAATACCAGGCATGGTGGCTCATGCCTATAATCCCAGCACTCAGTAAGCACATACCATAATGCCAGGTGTGGTGGCTCACACCTGTAACGCAACACTCAGGAGGCACAGGCAGGAGGATTGCTGAGTTCTAGGCTTGCCTGTGCTACTTAGTGAGCTCAGGGCCAGCCTGAACTACAAAGTGAGACCCTGTCTCAAAAAAAAAAAAAGTTTGTATTTTCAGACCTAGAATTACTATTTTTAAAAGAACTGCTCCCAAAGAAAAAATATTTCCAATTGTAACAATTTATACACAGCAAAATTTATCAGGGGATGTTTATAATCAGGAAAAAAACTAGACTCAGGCTCCAAGTTCACTGCTACAAATACAAAGATGATGAGATGTCAACCAGGTAAATGACTACTGGGGAAAAGAAAGCTGGGGTTTGAGAGACACCAAAGGAATGACTTTTCACTAAGTATTCATACATTTTCTTACATCTTGCAAATTCTGTACCAAATACAAAAGGTTCCTCAAAATAATACATTTAAAGTTAAAAAAATTATAAACTGGGCATGATGGCTCCCATAATCCCAGCACTCCTAAGAGTTAAGGGAGGAAGACTGTAAGTTCAAACTCAGCTTGGGTGACTCTGTGAGAGCCTGTCTCAAAATTTTAAAAAGGATTGGGGATATAGCCCTAAGGCTCATTCTCAAGTACTATAAAGAAAGAAGATAGAAAAAAAAAATAAGAAAAAGAAAATTATATCATGCTTCATTGGGAAATGACAAAAGCAGGCTACATTCAGAAAGAATGGTAAAATGTACTTTGATAAAAACATGACAATATATGTATATACATTTATGTAGAAAATAACATATACAAGGACATGCACCAAAATATTAATAGTGGTTACCTTGGTCAATTTTATTAATTTATTTTTTGATTCTCTAAATCTGAAAATATTTCCATAATAAGATCAAATCTGTCTTTAGAAATAAAGAAAAAAATAACAACCTTTTAAAAGTAAACATGAAACCAGGGTTAAAAGGGAAACCAGTCATGTTCTCTGCCCCCACACCCTGCAGAGGGCAGGCTGGAAGTCTTCACACATGCACTCCTAACCCTGCACTTAAGCACTAACCTTCAGGAGCTTGAATCGAGAAGCTGGAACAATGAAGTGTTTATTCTGCTTCTTCTTGCAAATGCTGCAGCTACAGAAAGATAGAGCAAATTCCAGATTGTGAATAGCCATCCGCAACTTCTTTGTGCTCAGGGGGACCAGCCCATTATATCTGGAGACCCAGCTGATTCAAAGGGAGCACTCCTGTCAACACTTTGCAAGAAAGGGAGAGCTGAGGCAGACACACTGGTCTCGTGGGGCCTCTGCCACTGAGGCAAGGAGATTTGGGTTCCACAGGCAGAAACTGAGGTGATGCCCTCACTCAAAATCCAACACCAGGCCAGAGATTTAGCTCGGTGGTTCTGGCGCCTGTCTGGCAAGCACAAGGTCCCTGGTTCAATCCCCAGTAACCATATACAATGCTGGGCATGGTGACTCATGCCCACCAGCAATCAGTACCACACACTACAATGCCAGGCATGGTGGCTCACATCTGTCATCCTAGCATTTAGGAGGCAGAGGCAGGAGTATTGCTGAGTTCCAGGCTTGCCTGGGCTACATAGTGAGCTCAGGACCAGCCTGAACTACAAAGTGAGAACTTGTCTCAAAAAAAAAAAAAAATACAGCACCAACTTTACCTTGTTTCCCTACCCACCCCATAGTTTGTTACAGTGAAAGCAACCATTGGATTGTAGATACTTAGCAAACAAACCTAAGGAACCGTTACAACCTATGCTGCAGACATTCACACCAAAAATGGACAAGGAAGTTTATGTCTCCTTTTCTCCCCATCTCCACATCAGAGAAAGCCTAGCTCCAATTAAGATGGATCTTTAGAAATACCACCCTAGAGAGACAGTGGAGTAGTGAACAGAAGACAAACCACCTCTCCAAAATTTGTTATCCAGATGCTGGAATATAGCAACATGAAGAAGACAAGGGAGGGAAGTGGGTCCCCAGGACCAACAAGGATCTAAAGTGAGAAGTGAATCTAGGAGAGAGTAAAGAGAGAGACTTCAACAAGAAGTGGAAAAAGGTAGCAAGCAGAACTTTCTCCCTGAGCCCTGACTTACTGCAGGGGAAAGGAGGGCTCAACCTGCAGATGCATGGTGACTACTGGTGATCCCAGAGGCTTCCACAGTTAAACGTAATGAATACAGCAGACAAGTGGCTGGTAAGTTATTCAGGTTCAGCCCCCTCCCCAGGAGAGGGTGCTGGCTTGTAGCAATCTTAGAGATAGGCCACCTGAGCTGGGAACTCAGACCAGCTACAGAATAGATCCATCAGGATGAGATAGAACTGAGTTCAAGTTGGCAGGTCAATCAGCCAAGTTAAAGCCGCTAGAGTTACATGCATTGTTGCACGTTGAATGAATTCAGTTCCAGCTTCACAGCCAGAAACTAGTCTGAGCTTCAGAACTAAAGTGCAAGCAGTCTTGTAGGTATTAATCAACGCAGATTCTGGACTCTACCTACTTTTTCTACCAGCGACAGCAGAGACACGATGCTTAAGTAAACATTTTTTTTCTTATTTTCTTTTCTTGTTTTTGTTTTGTTTTATTTTACCTTTTTCTTGATTGATTGTTCTTTTTTTAATGACTGTAAACATTCTAGTTTTTTGTTGCTCTTCTCTGTTATTTTTATTTTTCTTCTGTTTCCCTTCTTCAACTATTTCCCAATTTGTGTGATCATCCTTCCTCTTCCAGCATTTTTTCTAGTCTCTTACTCTCCTCCTATTTCTATTTTTTTCTCAACCCTTTTAAATTTCCTCCTCTAAGCATAAAATTGCCATACTGAGAGCATACTTACTATATAGAATTTTCTGATTTGTTTCAGATTTTGTTGTATAAGCACAAATCTAATTCACACAGTTAAAAGGTGGCAAATTAATAGTTACCATAGTTATTTTCTAAGATGTGTTTGATGCTATTGTTATGCTGAGTATATTATTTTAGCCTAGGTGACAAAATTGTTCTAATAAGTTGTTCTTCCTGGTATACCAAAACCAAGATTGCCTAAGGGTCATAAACAACACTACAAGCCAGTGTCAAAGAACCAGGCCCTAGGCCAAATAGGCAGCAACATTCTCATCCTCAAAAAACTAAAGAAGCAGGAGCTTAGGAAAGTGATAGAAACTATGAACACCCAATATAAGAAAGAAATGGAGCCGGGCGTGGCGGCTCACGCCTGTAATCCCAGCACTCAGGAGCCAGAGGCAGGAGGATTGCTGAGTTCAAGGCTTGCCTGGGCTATATAGTGAGCTCAGGGCCAGC